>JAMPIV010015050.1:287500-412477 GCA_024509875.1 Oreohelix idahoensis
TGTCCTCCCAGCGGACTCTGGGTCGTCCTGGGGGTCTGGATCCTTGGCTCTTTGTTTCCCATGCTTGTCGTGGTAGAATTAACTACACAAGAACTTTAAACCAAATTTAAATAATTCACTGAAGACTCTGGGTACAATTTAGAATTTATTTATGTACAAGATCTTTTCTTCTTTGTTCTTTGTTAATTTTTCAAATAAAACTCAATTGAATACAAAATAAAATTATGGGTCACTTTCAAATATATATATAAAACACATTTACAGTTAATTTCTTAAAATAATATAGTTCAATTTCACTGTTTTCTTGCTTCCTGATGGAATCTGTTTCTATTTTTGTGCTTTCTTGGATAGATGAATCTAAATGTTACTTTATGATTCATATGACTGTCAAATGTCTTTTATATACACCACAGGTTTTCATCATTATATAGTCTATTCGTAGGTGGGTTAATTTGGTGTTGTTTGGAAATTGAATAGTAGCCCAACACTGAGCTACTTATCTGAAACAAAGTCCTTCCTAGGACTCGTATAGCAGTATGATTGGATAGAACCCCACCACTGCGGGTCCTCCACTCGTCAAGATGACACAGTTAATACTGGCAAAAGCTCTGACAAACTTGAGCATCTAATTGCTGACTTGGTCACTAGAGATTGTGTATGACACTCAGGGCAGGATATAACCTGAAACAATATATACAACCTACGTAGTATCGCTCATTGTCTCCTTAGCCAGACAGGAGGTAATGAGACAGTTCAGACAAGCTGTGGTAAATCACAAGAGACATAGTTAGTCATGAATAACTCAATTCGTTCAAGTTCTGGCACAATAGTTCAGTATTTCACTTGTTAGAGTTTTGTCCATGATTTGCTTCAATAAAATCATATAGGCCTTATGGTAATCATTGTGTCATATATAAAATAATAAAGAAAATCAATCTGTTATAGTCATTCCTTCCTCCACTTTGGATAGTCCTTTCCAGCAAGCATAATATCTTTAAAACGCTTTCCACAACCAACTTGCTCAATCCATTCGTTCTACTTATTTATTACACAATTGAACTAAACCTACACACTTCGGGTCTTCCTCCAGAAATAGCACAATGATTCTACACATGCTAATATTTCTTTAACACACATTGATAATATATTTACATATATATTTAATTAACATCTCGCTTATCCTCAATCACAGACAGGCTTTTAATGGTTACACAGTCCGCTCACACTTCTGCAGATGGCAAAGGAGTTGATATAACTGCTTGTGCTCTGTGTCCGTTGTTTGAATTAGGCGGCGAGTGTGTTTGTGTCCTGCGTTCTCTCCTCTTTTATAATGGCCTTGCAGATGTACGAGGTGACAACTGGACCAAGGTACGTTTGCATGCATCCAAAATCGTGTAGGCAAGACAAGATGTGCTAAGATAGTAAATCCAAAATAATTCTGCGATCCTTATTTCTGCACCGATGTCCTCCATCTTAGGCTTATTTTACTCATATGAATGAACTCTATCACTATGGATATCCATTTTATCCTGTATTTTATCCGACTATTCACTGGAGCAGCCGAAACGGGGGAAAGCACAATATGGTTCATGTTCCACTGTCTTCTATTCATAATAACTTCGGCTCTACAACACATCCAGTGAATCTATTGTTATCTGCGTAAAGCTAATGATCCCTATTATCGAATTGGGTCCTTCTTTATCTAGGTATTCCGTGATTAGTTGCACACTGCCTTCCGAAATATCCTTAACATCTACACTTTCGTTTCCTCCATGTCTATCGATCTTCTAACACTATTTATACCAAGCTGGCTTTTCATTGGTCCGATACATCCAAGGGGTTTGTACGGTGATAATTTTTTTTTAATGATGCCGAGATATGACTCAGACTTCATTACAGTAGTGGTAGTAGTGGTAGTAGAAGCAGCAGTAGTATTAGTGGTAGTAGTAGTAGCAACTTCCAACATAATTTCCAACATAACTTTCAACGTAACTTTCAACATAACTTTCAACATAACTTTCAACATAACTTTCAACATAACTGTCAACATAACTTTCAACGTAACTTTTAACATAACTTTCAACATAACTTTCAACATAACTGTCAATATAACTTTCAACATAACTTCCAACATAACTTTCAACATAACTTTCAACATAACTTCCAACACAACTGTCAATATAACTTTCAACATAATTTTCAACATAATTTCCAACATAACTTTCATCTTAACTTCCAACATAACTATTGCATACATTTAGTTCTTGTACGAAGCCATTTTAGACTTTAGCATATTTAAGAAAAATAACCAGAACACGAATGGTTCACGATGTTAATAACCATAAATTATGGACACAAACAAAGTGATTTTATATCATACGTTTTAATATAAAAAAAAGCTTTATTGGTGAAGCAAATAATAAAGAGGAAAATCAAGAAACGAACACTTAAATGGAACCTATATTGACTTTGTCGCTATTCACACTCATTCTTACATTTTACGTAAACATTTATAACACATAAGAAAGGGAAACCCGTGGCATGTAAACAGTAAATAAATATTAGACAAACATAAAGGTATGTTTTCAGGCCCTCGTAAGAAATAAAGTAGTAAAACTTTAGACAACAGAAAAACAACAGACGTGGGTGGCTTACCCAGAACTCGAACCCAGGACCTTCCGTGCGACAACCCCGCCTAGCTATGCAAGCAAATCACACTATACTCCCTGCCATCTAGGCATCACCAAAAAATGATGCTTCGATGACGGGTCATTAGTGCGACCCGCAAGACATAACACCGGAAATTTACCATGGGCAGTCCAGCCTATTAATGACGCAATCACTTCTGTTGTTCCCCTATTATACAGTATAGGTCAGACTAAACAAGACAAAGACCTTAATACTGTGTCTAGTAAATGATAGAAGACTAATGACCCGTCATCGAAGCATCATTTTTTGGTAATTAAATCATAAATTAAGTAGCCTTAAAATTACTGAAATTTTAAAGTAAATTTTTTTTTTTTTTTTTTTTTTTTTTTTAGATTTCCTTCATTTTTATTTTTTTTTATTTTTCACACTGTTTTTTTTTTTTTAAATAAAATTGTCCGTGTAATAATATTTTCCCATTTATTTGTTGGCCTTAAAATTTTCGTACGCCCTTGGGTTCGTACCTACGGCTGTAAATGAGAAATCTGGCCCTGCTGACTTTCGTAAAAACAACAGTAGCACGACTATTGCGCGACTTAGTGAGCCGCCAAAATTTATTTTACGTGTTTATTTTTAATTTAAAAAAAAAACAAAAAACATTTAGTTTTAAAAGAACAAGAAAAAGGAATCAGAAAATTTATGAGTAACAAAATTATATGCTTTTATGTAATTGATCGTTGTCCGATATATCTGTATTATTCATTATTCAAAAGCAGCGCTGTGAGCACCCATCTGTAATTGATAATGAATTCAGAAACAAGTTACTTACAGTAAGATTTGAGAAACTTAAAAGTATTATATCTTTGAAGAATGTTACAGTAAACTTTACCTGCAGTTTTATCCAATTCAATAGGTTGAGACGAAACAGGGTTTCTCAACTGGGGTTCCACGGAACCGTAGAAGAGGTCGCTAGGGGTTCCGCGACAGATCGTAACCAGCTTTGCCACTGAATTTTGAAAAAAAAACACTTAGATATTGGTGACTATGGCTATTTTGGGCGATATTTTGGCTACTCTGGGCGATTTTTGGGCCATTTTGAGCGAAATCTAGGTGGCGTTTTTCAACTAAAGCAGGAAATGACACCTAGACGGGACCGAAAAAAAACCTAGATCTAGGTGAATCCACCTGGGAGTGGCAACGTAGATCGTGATTGCAGAAAAATAAATGTTTTTTTAACTTTGCGCGCCGGGCGATGTTAACGCTCGCAGTGGTGGGCAGTGACAGAGCAATCCCGTATGGCAGTGCGCAATAGGACCCTGTTCAGTCGTGCTATATTTTATTAGCATCTTGTAGAGTAGAAATTTGTGATAAGACTGTTAGGACTACTTGGATAAGGTAAAGAATCATGTGGGGAAATTTAAAAAAGATAACTGAAGTTTCTTCTACCTTGATGTCCCTTGTAGGGAGAGGGAAACCACACAAAAAGAGTAGGCTAATAAGTTGGCTAAAACAAACAGATCCACAGAGGGACCCAAAAAAATCATTCTCTACTCAAAAGAGCACTGACAAATTTTACTGGATTATTATATTTACAGCTTACTGATCCCGCTAAGGTACCATGCGCTGTAGACATGCTAATTTGTATGCAGGGGTTCCATGAGGCCTGAAAATTATTTCTAGGGTTCCTCCGGAACAAAAAGGTTGAGAAACGCTGTTATAGAGTGTCGTAATAGTACATACAGTACTGCAGGGTGGTTGGGGAAGGGAACCTAAACGAGATCTAGCGCCACTTTTTAAAAAAAACCCATAGAACCGGCTCTGAACACGACACATGTCCTGCTACACCAAAACAAACATTAACCAGTATCCTACTTTGAAATTTCTAGGCACCTCAGTAAATAAAACATAGTTATTTTTCCAAAATATTCCGTGATTTTGTGCTCATTTGAAATCAGTAACTACATTTTGTTCAGAAAGAAAATCTTCCGAGTGTCTGTCTTGACGAGTCAGTTGAAGGCGTTAATTTGATCGAATGTTCAGCAAAGCTTGTTCGACTTCTTTTCATTTCTTGAGCGAATGATACTCTGGTGAAAAAAAGGGCAAGGAACAGGAGGTTACTGCGTTGAATGAAAGTTCGACATATGTCTAAAATAATCTCCTAATATTGGCAGCTATGAATACAAACAAGTAAAAGTCCAGTGGATCCCTGCCCACTGTAATTTATCTGTAAATGAGAAGGCAGATAAACTTGCCAAAGAAGGCGGAAAGAAAATCCAATTAGAAGACAGAGCTGAATATGAAGAGATAAACACAATAATCAGAAATAACTATAGAGAACAATGGCACAAGGAACACCCCCAGACTCCGATACTGCAGAACCATGCTATATACATTACCAACAAGAGACCAGGTGATAATTTTTAGACTAAAACCGACCATTGCAGATTCAAATACCTCCTGTACATCATCATCATCATGTGACGTATTCTTTCCAGAACGTTATCTCCATTACAGCTGCTCTGAACGCATCACGATTCTGGGCAAGTCGACCTGCATCAGCCAAAGACAAGTTCAGACTCTCTGTGATGTCCTGGGTCCACCGTTGTCTAGGTCGTCCCTTCCCCTTTTTCCAGGGACCATGCCTTCCATCACTATTTTTTTCCAGACTATTATGTCTTTTTATATGACCGAAAAATGCCAGCTTCCTTGTTGCGATGGTATTTAGGAGCCAATGTTCCTGTACGTTTAGTGAGTGCAGTACTTCTCTGTTGGTCTTTTTTTCTGTCCAGGGTATTCTCAACATCCTTCTGTAGCATTTCATTTCGAATGATGTAACCTTTTTTGCAACTGTTTATTGAGTGTCCAAGTCTCGCAGCCGTATGTTGCTACTGGGAATATACATGCTCTAATCAGTTGTAACTTTACCTCTTCAGTTTGTTGTTAAGAAATCTTAGTGTACTGAATGAGGTCAGCTGTGAAGGTCCCTGAATATAATAAATATTAGAGTAAATTTCCAGGGCACCTTTCTACTACCACCACTATGATCTCATTCAGACTTATTCTAGATAGAATGTAAGATGACTACGTTTGGTGTCTAGGGTTATGAAATGTTAGTGTAAGGTTGCATTAACCAACTAAACATAAAAACAATTACACAAATTATTTTATTATCTAATACAACACAACAATACCACGACAATCACATACAAACTACACTTTAAAAGACTATCTTTAGTAAGTCAGTGGTTGAAAGTTAATGTTTCAATTTATTGTCCTGAATCTGATTTATTTGGAATCAGGACTGACAATCAAAGTGAAATCATAGAAATTAATTACATCAATCAATTTACACAATGGGTCTTCTGACCATAATACACATATTATTATATAAGGGTGTAGTTGTATTGTTTAACTGAGGTGACTTCTAGTATACACTGGTTGATTGTTTATTATCATCATCTCTGCATGTTGTTTGTAAGTTTTTATGGACACTGATGGAATGTTTATATCACTATTCTCAGTCTCTTATTTTAATATAATGTTAGTTGAGCGATCAGGTGCCGAAACATGCACCTATCTTTGTAATATGATGTAGGAATCTTCCTGCACTTCGCTGAATGACAACCTTCAGCTCCCATTTCTTCAAGAATGATGATGGTTTACAGTTGTCCCCGAAAAAGGCAAGACTGTGGCATGAATATATCGGCCCACTGTAGTCTGGCACCAGTTATTGACAGCAACCAAAACCCTCTGAAATCAGAAGGATATGCCTCCTTCGTAATCAACAGCCTACACTAATATTCAACAATCAGTACAGGCACATTACAAACAAACATGCAAGATCAGCTCTTTACGACAATCCCTTTTCACCAGTTTCTTTTGATGTGACCAGGTATACCAGTATTCCTCTCCCCTAATAGTTACAACGCCTCTGCAATTCCAGCAATAATCTGTTGTCCATACAATAGGATAGGTATTATGCTCCTGATGATAATCCTATATAATTTAGTTGGTCTACACCTCTCTGATAGTCTTTCATATGCTGGATCAATCTCTAGACTCTGTTTTGAGTCTGCCATAGACTCACTTACTTACAGTCGTATGTTAGTATCTCACATTCAAATTTTATTTTAAATAAAATGTTAAGAAAATCAATCTTACCACAAATGCAAGGAAATAACACAATTAAACGATGACTAGGCAATATGGCACATTTTCGATCTGCCCTATGTCCAGGCTTTTCCTATGTTAGAAAATTTCTCCGCCTGCTCTCATCGATCTTGCTTTACACAAAATTTATTTGAAATGGCAGTGAACAGTCCCCGTTTCGTACCAGTATCTACTGCTTTGTCCAATGGGACCATGTTTACATTTATTTTTGAATCTATCGTTTCAAATAACAACTCCCAATATGTTTCCAAGGCAAATATATTTTTAGTTTTAGGTCAACCAATCATACTTCGCCTTCCTTTAAAATCCACCCAATCAATTTTCCCGTACCTTTTAACCTCATTTACCCAAAGTCGTTTTTTCAAAACATGCCATAAAAAAATTATAAGCAGGCATGATCTTTACTTGACAGTCTGGTCGGGTCCACTATAGTATTATGGCTATAATTAGTTAATTAATGGACTATTTGCGTAACTATTACCATATTCTTTGTCAACAAGTCCTAAGGTACACGAATATACAATTTATATGGGACTAGTTGGCTTGGTTCAGAAGTCCACAGTTTTTTTTTCTATGTTAGTGTTTTTTTTTTTTTTTGTCTACTACCCGTTCAGTTCTTTTCCATGTGCTGTCTTCTCTATTTAGGTGATAATTACGTCCTTTGAAATAAGAGCTAAGGTTGTTTTTGTGACACGAGTTGTCTGCATGTTCTAACTTTTTCCTCGTATTTTGGGAAAACCCCTAAGGCAAGGCTTGCCAATGTGCTAGTGTTGGCTTTTAGTTTAAAATCAATGCGAAACGAATTAGCATTTCATCTTTCCTTGCCCCTCCTCGTTCCACAATGCATTTGTAGGCACATATTTTCTTAGAACTAGGAAAAGTGATTATGTGAAGGACGAATTTGAAAAAATTGGGTACCGTTTTGTTCGGCTATTCGTTAGCAAATAATAATTTGAAGGCATAGGCGATACCAACAGTTCTAGCAGAAAATTCTTTTATACTTTCTTATTTTGCCTTTATGCCCTATATTGTTATATATTAATTTAGATATTGTATTTAGAAATTCACTACACATGTCCCCCCTTTAGAACAGACGATCATATGTCAGTTCCTATTTCTTAATACACATAGATAAATTTACTATCTATGCCTGGTGACTACTTTGATGTTCGTCGTACGGATGTCTGCTTAAAAAAAATCAGCTCCCACATTAGTTTTTCCGGGAATGTACTCTATGGTAAACTGGAATGGCTGTAAGAGCAAAGACCAGCGCAATAACCTAGCATTTTCATGCCTTGCTTGTGACAGACACACGAGTGGTTTATGATCTGTCTGGATCCTAAATGATTGTCCATAGAGATAAATCTGGAACTTTTTTATACCCCAGATGACAGCGAGACATTCTTTTTCACTTGTTGAATATTTTTGTTCTGCTGTATTCAACTTACGGCTAGCATAAGCAACTGGGGTTAATTCCCCATCAAGTGAATTTGACCGTTGTAATAGAGCTGCACCCAAACCGATATTACTCGCATCCGTTCTCAGAATGAATTCTTGACTTAAGTCAGGTAATTTCAAAATAGGCCTGCTTGTGAGCTTTTCTTTCAATTCTTGGTATGCTAATTCACATTGCGCTGTCCAAATAATTCTATCAGGATTTCCTTTGCGCGTTAAATCAGTCAATGGAGCACATATGGAGTTAAAGTTTTTTTATATACTTTTGGTAAAAACCACATAATGAGACAAAAGATCGCACATCTTTTTTTGTTTGTGGTCTTGGTGCTTTTTTTAACTTCTCCAGGTTCTTGGGGTCAGGGGTCATGTTTCCCTGATGTACTGTGTGGCCCAAGAATTCCAGCTCTTTACATCCAACACAGCATTTCGTCGGTCTAGCTGTCAAATTGGTCTCTCTCAATCGATCAAACAACATATTCAGAGAGTTAATGTGTTCCTCAAATTTTTCTGTTGCTATGAGAATATCATCCATGAAGTTGGTGATGCATGGATTCTTCAGGGGATCCAGTAACTTTCTCATCATCCTCGAAAACACACTCGGTGCATTTTTCAGCCCGAATGGCAACATATTAAATTCATAATGTCCTTCCGAGGTGCTAAAGGCTAAATAAGGTTTTACCTCCGGCTTTACTGGAATCTGATAGTAGCCTTTGCTCAGATCCACTTTAGAGAAATATTTAGCTCTATTCAGCCTGGCAAACAGCTGATTTGTATCAGGTAATGGATCCACCTGACCTTCTGTGACAGCATTCAGTTTCCTGTAATCTATACACAGCCTGTGTTCTCCAGAGGGTTTTCTTAACAGAACCACACTGGAACTGTAGGGAGATTCACTGTGCGAGATAATCCCTTCTCTCAACAGATAATCTATCTCCTCCCTTAAAGCTTTTTCCTTAGCGAACGGAATCGAATAGGCTTTCATACAGATTGGTGTTGGGTCTATGAGTTTCATATCATACTCCAATAAATTTGTATGCCCCGGACGGTCCGTTAACACATCTGTATGATTATTCAGAACCTGTTGAACCCTCTCCCTCTGAATTTCCGTTAAGTGTGTGCTGATTTTTACCTGTGCGGCGGTTTCACAGGGATGTAAAGGATATTCATGAGAAGTGAGTGGTTCCTTTTTCATCTCCATTGCAACAGACAAGGTCAGTAGGTGTGTCTCTTCCTGGTTTTCTCTGTCCAGATATTTCTTCAGGAGATTCACATGATAGATTTTCTCTTTCCCTTTCTTATCTATCTTATAATTTGTTCTAGACACCTTCTCTAGAACTGTATATGGACCTTGCCATCCAATTTGCAATTTATTCTGGCTGCCGGGCAGTAGAAGGAGCACCTTCTCTCCCACAGATAATTCTCGATCCTTCGCTTTCTTATTGTAATAGGCAGCATGCTTTTTCCTGGCTTGTCTCAAATTTTCATTGGCAAGTTTCCAGCCAGTTTTAAGACGAGTGGTCAGCTCGTTCACATATTGATATGATGAGGTAAATATTTTCTTCTGCCTTTTCATCGGTCCAGGTCCTTAACAAGGCTTCCAAGGGACCTTTTATTGGCCTTCCAAATAACAATGTTGCCGGGGCCATACCGGTTGAACTATGGGGTACCTCCCGGTAGGCAAACAGGGCGGCGGGAAGGTACTGATCCCATGTATCTGGTTTTTCATGTGCCAACTTCCTCAGGATCGACATGAGAGTCCCGTTAAATCTTTCTACTTGGCCATTTCCTTGAGGATGATACGGGCTACAATGAAAGTGTTTGGCTTGAAAGATCCTGAATACTTCTTCTGTTAGTTTCCCCTTGAACTGAGAGCCATTATCAGTCAAGATTTGGTTGGGAAAGCCTAACCTGGTGAAGATTGTGAGTAATGCCTCTGCCACATGCTTCGAATCAATTGATGACAGGGCTACCGCCTCTCCCCACATAGAACAAGTGTCCACCAGAGTCAGAATGTAACTGTTCCTCCTCTTGGTCCGAGTGAGAGGTCCCACAATGTCCACGGCAACTCTTTCAAAGGGGGTTCCCACTATGGGCATTTCCCCTAGAGTTACTGGAGCAGTCCAATGCTTTTGAGCTACCCGTTGGCACTCTGGACAGGATTTTACATATCTCTTTATGTCTTCAGTTATTCCTGGCCAGAAATAATGACAAGCTATACGCTGTCCTGTTGCGCTGATCCCCATATGACCACTGAAGGGAATCGCATGCCCTAGTTCCAACACTTTAGTCCTATATGAAATTGGAAGGACCAGCTGTCCGTGACCATTGGATCCATTTCCAGCCTTCCTATATATCAATTTGTTCTTCATATAGAAATCTCCCTTGCCTGGAGGTGTATGACATTTGGGCAATTTCTTAAAACAAGGCTTGAGGGTCTTATCCTCCGCCTGTGCCTTCCTCATCTCATCTGGATGGGTATTTATCGGATTATCCTCCTCCTTTTTAGACTGTGATCTGGTCTGCACTGTTGCCATGGTCACAGGTCTCTTGGGATTCCCCAAGAAGACATATCTACACCCCAATATCAGAGGGTAGATTGGTTCATTTATCACTGCTGCTTTTATGATTCCTTCCACATATCGCGTTTTCACATTTATCCTGGCGACGGGAAGTGTCATGGTCGCTACGTCCTTGGTTGCAGTTTGAATCTCCACTGTTTCTGTGGTGTATTGATCTGCCTGCACCAGGTGAGAACTCACAACTGAATCATAATCTAATCCAGTATCATACAAACACCTTATGGTGACACCATTGCATGTTACATCTTCACACACTGGGGGGTGGTAAGGTTCCTGTTGTTCAGTAAGGTTGACCTTTACTCCCTTTCTCCCCATTTTCATTGCAGCGAAAGTAGGAGTTTTCTTTCTACAATTTTCAGTGTTATGGTTGTCCATCCGACAATGTTTACAATACTTCTTTCCTTGGTTAAAGGGTTTTCTGTCATATTTCCTTTCATTGAATTGTGAGGTTTTATTATTATAGTCATTGCGTGGCCTATCAAACTGGTGCTTACCTTTGTTCTGGTCTCTATGGTCAAACTTATTAAAGTTTTGAGGTGCCTTAAAATTGTCTACCTGTTTCTTTTTATTTCCAACTACCTCTGCTTGGGCTGCCTGATACCTCTCAGCGACATTGAGTAACTCACCCAGCCTCTCTGCACCTTGTTCCATGAGAAACTTTCTCAGGTCTGGAGCCATGGACTCTCTTAGTTGCTCAATAAGGATCATTTCCTTAAGATCTTGGGTTTTCCCCAGAGCAGTCCATTTCTCCAAGTAGGTCTCTAACCGTGCAGAGAACTGGTGATAAGTCTCACCCGACAGTAGTTTGGCATTCCTAAATTTTTTTCTATAAAATTCCCCATTCTTTTCATATCTTAACAAAAGAGCCTGCTTTAGCATGTCATAATTGTCCTGATCATCCCTGCTCATCTTGGCAAAAACTTCATAAGCTGTACCACGAAGCCCTTGTGATAACTTTAGGCTCCACCTTTCTCTCTCTAAACCATACGTGGTAGCCAAAAGTTCATATCTATTTAGGTAACTTTCTATGTCATCGTCTTTCTCAACAAAATGGTCTAAATGAAAACTCATAGCTGAGGTTGAGGCTCCCTGACTAGCAGTAGCATCTGAGGCAAAAGGACTGGCACCATTTTCAGGAGCGTGGCCTTGAAATTCTAACTCCCTTAGTCGTAACTCATGTTTCCTTTGTAATCTCTTCTCCTCCTTTTCTGCTTCCCTTTCTGCAGCCTGTCTTCTTTCCTCAGCATCTCTGTCTGCAGCCTGTCTCCTTTCTTCTGCTTCTCTTTCTGCAGCTAGTCTCTTTCTTAGCTTCTCTTTCTGTAGCTAATCTCTTTTTCTTCTCTTTCTGTAGCTAATCTCTTTTTTCTCTTTCTGCAGCTAATCTCTTTTCTTCTCTTTCTCCTTCCATCTTCTTTTCTTCAAACTGGAGCCGCTTTATTTCCGCCTCACGATCCGCCTCCAATGCCCTAGCCTCTTTGTCAGCCTCAATCTGCAGCCTCTTAATTTCTTTATCTGCCTCTAACTTTCTTTCTGCTTCAAATTTTCTTTCTTCACGTTCAATAAATTTGTCACATTCAGTTGTGACATAAGCAATCATAATTTGCCCCTCCATTCCCAATTCTTTAGCAGCCTGCACAGCAGCAGATCGAAACTTTGCCAGATCAGCCATTTTGTACTAGGCAAACCTTTTAAAATTTCTAACTAGACAAATTTCTAATTATAACTAACAATTTCTAATTATAACTAAGAACAACCACAGGCACTGATAGCTCAACCACTATTTAATTTCTCCAAAAAGGAATGCTTTTAGTTTTATACTATCTGAGATTCCTAATATAATTGATAATATTTTAAGAATTTAAAATCCCAGAAGCAAACTACCCAATATAGCTGGTGTTATGAAAAGTTCAATCCCCAGGAGCGAGACCCCAATATATGTGGTGGGTTTGATGTTAATACAGTTTGTTGTTAAGAAATCTTAGTGTACTGAATGAGGTCAGCTGTGAAGGTCCCTGAATATAATAAATATTAGAGTAAATTTCCAGGGCACCTTTCTACTACCACCACTATGATCTCATTCAGACTTATTCTAGATAGACTGTAAGATGACTACGTTTGGTGTCTAGGGTTATGAAATGTTAGTGTAAGGTTGCATTAACCAACTAAACATATAAACAATTACACAAATTATTTTATTATCTAATACAACACAACAGTACCACGACAATCACATACAAACTACACTTTAAAAGACTATCTTTAGTAAGTCAGTGGTTGAAAGTTTGGTAAAGTTAATGTTTTCAATTTATTGTCCTGAATCTGATTTATTTGGAATCAGGACTGACAATCAAAGTGAAATCATAGAAATTAATTACATCAATCAATTTACACAATGGGTCTTCTGACCATAATACACATATTATTATTATATAAGGGTGTAGTTGTATTGTTTAACTGAGGTGACTTCTAGTATACACTGGTTGATTGTTTATTATCATCATCTCTGCATGTTGTTTGTAAGTTTTTATGGACACTGATGGAATGTTTATATCACTCTCAGTCTCAGTCTCTTTTATAATATAATGTTAGTTGAGCGATCAGGTGCCGAAACATGCACCTATCTTTGTAATATGATGTAGGACTCTTCCTGCACTTCGCTGAACGACAACCTTCAGCTCCCACTTCTTCAAGAATGATGGTGGTTTACAGTTGTCTCCGAAAAAGGCAAGACTGTGGCATGAATATATCGGCCCACTGTAGTCTGGCACCAGTTATTGACAGCAACCAAAACCCTCTGAAATCAGAAGGATATGCCTCCTTCGTAATCAACAGCCTACACTAATAATCAACAACCAGTACAGGCACATTACAAACAAACATGCAAGATCAGCTCTTTACGACAATCCCTTTCACCAGTTTCTTTGATGTGACCAGGTATACCAGTATTCCTCTCCCCTAATAGTTACAACGCCTCTGCAATTCCAGCAATAATCTGTTGTCCATACAATAGGATAGGTATTATGCTCCTGATGATAATCCTATATAATTTAGTTGGTCTACACCTCTCTGATAGTCTTTCATATGCTGGATCAATCTCTAGACTCTGTTTTGAGTCTGCCATAGACTCACTTACTTACAGTCGTATGTTAGTATCTCACATTCAAATTTTATTTTAAATAAAATGTTAAGAAAATCAATCTTACCACAGATGCAAGGAAATAACACAATTAAACGATGACTAGGCAATATGGCACATTTTCGATCTGCCCTATGTCCAGGCTTTTCCTATGTTAGAAAATTTCTCCGCCTGCTCTCATCGATCTTGCTTTACACAAAATTTATTTGAAATGGCAGTGAACAGTCCCCGTTTCGTACCAGTATCTACTGCTTTGTCCAATGGGACCATGTTTACATTTATTTTGAATCTATCGTTTCAAATAACAACTCCCAATATGTTTCCAAGGCAAATATATTTTTAGTTTTAGGTCAACCAATCATACTTCGCCTTCCTTTAAAATCCAACCAATCAGGTATCCCGTACCTTTTAACCTCATTTACCCAAAGTCGTTTTTTTCAAAACATGCCATAAAAAATTATAAGCAGGCATGATCTTTACTTGACAGTCTGGTCGGATCCACTATAGTATTATGGCTATAATTAGTTAATTAATGGACTATTTGCGTAACTATTACCATATTCTTTGTCAACAAGTCCTAAGGTACACGAATATACCATTTATATGGGACTAGTTGGCTTGGTTCAGAAGTCCACAGTTTTTTTTTTCTAAGTTAGTGTTTTTTATTTTACTACCCGTTCAATTCTTTTCCATGTGCTGTCTTCTCTATTTACGTGATAATTACGTCCTTTGAAATAAGAGCTAAGGTTGTTTTTGTGACACGAGTTGTCTGCATGTTCTAACTTTTTCCTCGTATTTTGGGGAAACCCCTAAGGCAAGGCTTGCCAATGTGCTAGTGTTGGCTTTTAGTTTAAAATCAATGCGAAACGAATTAGCATTTCAACTATCCTTGCCCCTCCTCGTTCCACAATGCATTTTAGGTACATATTTTCTTAGAACTAGGAAAAGTGATTATGTCAAGGACGAATTTGAAAACTCGGGTACCGTTTTGTTCGGCTATTCGTTAGCAAATAATAATCTGAAGGCATATTGATAGATTTACAAAGCAGTCTTCGTTTTTGGAATCCCCAGGGTAAGAAGAGGTCGGCGGAGACAGTTAAACACATGGAGATGAAAACTGGCGAGACAGAAATGAAAAGGATGAGGAAAAACATAGAGAAACCTTCAGTTGATGACAAGGAACAGAAGGACCTGGCATGAGTTTGTTTAGGGCCTATGCTAGTTGGAAGGGTTAGGTGTGAATGAATGACCGAACAATATTCTTCTTGCAGTAAGTTCGTAGTTTGATTAATTCATATCATAAGTTCGTAGTTTGATTGTGTCACATCATAAGTTCGTAGTTTGATTGTTTCACATCATCATCATATTCTTCTTGCAGTAAGTTCGTAGTTTGATTAGTTCATATCATAAGTTCGTAGATTGATTGTTTCACATCATCATATTCTTCTTGCAGCAAGTTCGTAGTTTGATTAGTTCATATCATAAGTTCGTAGTTTGATTGTTTCCCATCATAAGTTCGTAGTTTGATTGTTTCACATCATCATCATATTCTTCTTGCAGCAAGTTCGTAGTTTGATTAGTTCACATCATAAGTTCGTAGTTTGGTTGTTTCACACAATTATCTTTTGCACTCCTAATGGAGCATGGACCCCCCCCCCCACAACACATGGATTTCTTACGGAAGCCGACACCAAAAAGCACACACTCTTGTAGCGGTGGCGTCTGTAGCAATTTGTTTGGCATGATGAGTTTGCCAGTCCCATGCACTACCTTATAATAGTAGCCTCGTCGGACATGCTATCGAAAAAAGTAGTCCTTTTGTTTCCTTGTCTCATTAGAGACCCTGTGAACTACACGGGCAATTTATAACTACTTTATGTATATATCATAAGCTATTTTTACATACACGGGCATATATGAACAAGGCAGAACTTAACGCAATCTACTACAGCCAGAACTATATTTCCCGGGGGGGGGGGGAATCTCTGATGATTCAAAGAAAGAATAGGCCTACTGCACCCTCAGGTATGTCGCAATAGGAGACTAACGTGAGGTAGTGCCCGGGGGTTGGCAACCTTATCATTGTAAAACAAGTAGCCATTGAAACCACCGCAACACGATGATGATTATTGTGACGATGATAAAGATAATGATGATGGTGATGATGATATTTGTTTACTGCTTCTTTTTTTATATTTTGGGGGAAAAAAATGATATCCGTTATGGCGCCTATGTAGAACCAAAAAAAAAAAAAAGCATCTGGGACTGAAATGTAATGCTATCCTGAAAAAAAATCAATTATAGTTTAACGGTAGATACAACAGTACACCTCGCATAACAAATTATACTGTTTTATATATAATATATATATATACTTATATATATATATATATATATATATATATATATTATATATATATATATATATATATATATATATATATATATATATATATATATATTTTTTTTTTATTTTTTTTTTTAATAAAATGTTGCCTCGTTTTGGCGAGGCGCGTCCTGTTCAACCTAGCATGTTATATTAGGGCGCATGTCCACATACGAAAGACCTTTAGGTCTGGAAAATAAGTTATTATTTACAGTTATGTGTTTCTAACCTGGCATAAGAAATTTACTGCCTATAATACATTTATTTATAACATCGCATAAGAAATGATTACTTATTTACTTAGTCGTTTCTCTTCTACCGTGAGGAGTAGAGATTTGGAAGAGAGAGCGCCTTACTATCCTATCGGCTGTCTTCCATCTGACCTGGTTCCATTCTAGTCCTCGGTCCTTCAAAGATTGTCTAATGTTGCCCTCCCAGCGGACTCTAGGTCGTCCTTGTTGTCTGGATCCCTGGCTCTGTAGTTTCCCATATTTGTTATGGTAGCCGATCTTCTCCTATTCTGCAGACATGGCCAAACCATCTTAGTTGGGACTGTTCTCTTTTGGTCTGCAGGGTTTAGGTTTTTAGGCCATGACGTATCGTCTGGTTGCGGACCGTGCCTCTTCTTGTTACTTCAAATAAGAAATGATACTGCCTATAATACATCTACAAGAGGGGCTTGGAAAAAATATAATCCAGGTTAAAAGTCACAAGAACAAAGTCACAGGAAACAATGTAACAGGAAAAATTGTAACAGGAAAAAATGTTACTGCGGGGTTTTGTTTGTTCTGTGGCGTCATTGATGGTTTGGCTTTTTTACACCTAGAAGACGTCGATGAGGGCGTGAGATACCTAAAAACTGTCATTCCACAAGATACACCCAAAACTGAGGAGCTGCTCATTTACGTTGATCGTACTTATGTTATGACCACGCCCTCAGAAGAGACCCCGATGCCATCACAAGAACAGCTATACTATGGACCCCTGAAGGAAAGCGAAAGAGAGGCCGACCAAAAACGACTTGACAGAGAACTATGGAGGCCGAGATGCAAAGAATGAACCAGAGCTGGAGCACTGCATGAAGGATGACCGCCGATTGAGCAAAGTGGAAGCAGTGTGTTGCTGCCCTAAAAGTCGCCACCAGGCGTGATGGCCACTGACTGCTTTGACAGCTGGCGGCTAAGGATCAAAGAAGAAGTACTTACGTTAGTGTCACCTTTGATTCAGCAGCCGGTTTCCACGCCCAGCGATGCCCTGATGCCGTTAAGAGTACGTCAAATTTCTCTTATGTTTACCTCTCACCTATGAAACGTGCTTGACACCACCACCAGACAACAATGCTCGTACTAACATCTGTAAAGGGTGGAATATGAAGTTCTTCTATCTGGTCGACCACTGCCATCCCTCAATCTGGCGGGTCAGTGATCGGTTTCGGCGTGAAGAAGCGACAGTGGTAAGCACCACTGTCCAGCAGGATGTTGCTGGCAATCCACCTCAAAGAAGAGTTCCTCGACACTATGTGCAACTACAAGAAGGCCTTCGCAACTTTGTGTTGCTTGACGGGAGGACCACAAGCCGGTGGCAGTGTTTCTTCGTGTCGTCGGTTGGAATATTTGTCTTAATCATCAGCATGAAAAAGCACTGAATATTCATGTAATGTGACGGCATTATTTAAGGTGTTTTCAGTCTGTACATGTCATGTGTTGTCAATAAATGACTGTCTTAAAGGTTTTTTTTTTCTTCGATACCTTACTTTGTTTAAGAAGTCGAATAAAACTTGTTTGTTTGTTTTTTTCACATAAAATGGGACTTTTTTCCCTCTTGATTTTTTTCCTTGCCAAATTGTGACTTTTTTTTTGTAGCCAAAATTTTGACTTTTTATCCTAGACAAAATTGTGACTATTTTGTGATTTTTTTTTTTTTCCTGTGACTATTTCGGTTCACACAAAAAAACCCAAAAAAAAAAATAACTTTTTCCAGTGGCAGCACAGCTACAGGGGTTTCCAGATGTCCGGCAAAAGGAGGACACGTCCTCTTATTTAAACACCCTTGTCTTCTGTAGGGCAGGTACCGCACATACACGTGACCTTGTCCTGCTTTTCAATGATGAATAAAGTTTAAATCCTTTTGAACCTTGATATTAGCATAAATCACAAAAGCTTGACAAGATTTTTTCTTTTACATATTTGCTACCTCTGTTCTTTTTAACTTTGACAGCAGTGGTTCATGTATTCCAATAACCTGTAGTAGAATGTGCGTTCAAGCAGCTTTTATTATTGTTGATCAGAATCGACCTCACTTCAATCCGGGAAAACCCATAGGTGGTCAGTCTCCCTCAGCATTTGTCGAAATGTACGAATGCTAACTATTCCTATATTTATATTTTTTATTAAAATTTTGCCTCGTTTTGGCGAGGCGCGTCCCGTTCAACCTAGTCGGTTATATTAGGGCGCATGTCCAAATATAAAAGACCATTAGATCAGATTATTCCTGTAGCATGCTGGTTGTACATACGGTAGATGCACCCTCCTCTCCCACGCCCATCCCTGCTAGTCTTACGTTTGATACTAAATCCAACAATTTTAACCTTGTTGGTTCATCTGTTTTAGTGTCGTTCTCTAACATTCATAACCCTCCACTCCCAAAGGAGCATAGGCCTTCAACAAACACATGCCAAGTCCTCCTGTCACGTGCCATCATCTCAAGTTCTTTCCACGTTCTCCTCATCATTTTCACCTCTGTTTCCAGCTCTCTTCTCCATGTGCTTCTTGGTCTACCTCTGCTTCTCTTGCCCTGGGGGTTCCAGAACAAGGACTGCCTTGTAATGCTATCAACAGGTTTCCTCAGTGTGTGTCCTATCCATCGCCATCGTCTTCTTCTCGTCTCTTGTTCCACTGGCACTTGTCTAGTTCTTGTCATCAGTTCCACGTTGGTAACCTTGTAATGCCATTTTAATCCCTCTATTCTCTAACAGGCGATCATTTATTGTCCTTAGTATCTCTCCCATATCCATATCCAGTGTTCCCACTGTGGGTGCTCTCAGAGTTAGTTTATCAGCTCTGTCACTGCCGCATCCCCCTACATGACCAGGACAGTAGATCCTCACCAGCTCATGAAGACTCCAAGCTTCTATGGATGTTTTCCATTTATGCCGTGGCCATCCATTCTAGACTTTTCCAGCTCGTTAAGCGGTTAGAGCTCTTGCCTTTCGCGGCAAAGCTACCAGGTTCCGCGACCAAAAACCGGAAAGCGTCACATCTAGCATACCCAGCTGTAAATGGGTACATGTGTTTGCTTTTAGGTTAAGGATGACAAAGGTACCGAGGAAGGAAACTGGTCACTCCACCTGACAAAGCAACACGTGACACCCCGACGACCGTTTCTGCTATTGGACCTTTATCTAGACCTTTTAGAGTGCATGCGTCCTAATATAACCAACGAAACTTGTGTTTAGGTTTAACAAGGCGCGCCTCGCAAATATGAGGCGCATTTTAAAAAAAAATTCTATTAAATAAACTTATTCAAGCATGACGTAGTTTACGGGGGTCTCCGAAGAAACAAGGAAAGAAGAGGCCTACTGACCCCACAGGCATGTCATACAAGGCGACTACATGTGTGGTTGTGTATGGGGGGCGACTGGCAATTTCATCATGTAAAACATATTACCACAGAAACCACAGATGCAAAAGCATATGCATGCTTGAAACAGGCTTCCGGTAAGGGACTAGCTGCATTGGTGCTCCATGCTCCGTAAGAAACACAAAGGAAAATGATGAATCCTATTCAAACTGTTACCCAATTATCAACATCATCATTTGACTTTTCGCTTCCTAAGCAACACTGAGTCACCTCTTGCCCGAAGCATTCATCCGCACTACCAGCAGTTGGTTTCTTTAGCAATCTGTTTGACATGTTGAGGTTGCCAGTATCCATACATAATTGTCACCTCTTGCGACATGCCTGTCGCAGCAGTTGGCCTGTTCTTTCTTCCTCCCCTTCAGGGATCTCTGAAATTACAAGGGGGGTTACAATGAGTACCCACAGAAGATAGAGGATTGCCAGCATTACACAGCCTACGGCGATGTTTGCAATCTGTGTCACGAAGTTTGAATGGCCCTCAGGAACGTCTGCAGAAGAAATTGTATATCACAATGAGCGAACTCAAGTCTGTCTATCTACTTGTGTGTCTTTTTTTTTTTTTGGGTCTGATTTACTTTCTATCTTATCTATCCAATGAACTTCTAACTATTTGTCTGTCAGCCTGTCTGTCTTTATCTGGCTTTCTTTTCTTTCTTAAGTCCCTCTTTCCACTTTTTTATTTTCTGCCCACGTCTATTGTCTTTACATCCTCTCCCTAATGTTTGCAACAAGACAATGAAAACGTAACTAGGGACGTAATATGTGTAGGGCTGGGACCTTTAACGATTAATTAATCAATCGATTAATCTGTTTTAAAATTTTAATCGATTAATCGATAACGCAAAACTTGCTAGAATATTCCATGTTTTTGCTATGTAAATGTTTTTTGCTTAAATGCGAGAGTATTTGCTATGTTAGAGGTTTATGAAATGGAATTTGGCAAGTATGGCCATTAATAATAAATTGTTTGGTTGTAACAAATTCGGGACAACGATTGTTCGGATAATCGAAATTTTGAATAATTCGACTCAGGATGAAAATACCTTTTATTCACGAAAGAAATTTTACTTACTAGTCCTTATTTCATTACGAGCTTTCTCGCATACACTAGGTCTTGAAATTATCTGTCCAGTGGATCTTTTCGTCATAAACCATTTGTATATTCATTATCATCATCTTCCTTTGTTTGCTCCCTGTGGGGTATAGAACCAACTCTGCAGCTGGCCCCCGTTGCTGTAATCCTGCACTAAGCATTCACATGCTCTTACAGCGGTGGTTTATATAGAATTTTTTTCTATGATGCAGTTGCCAGCCCCATTAATAACCAAATGTTAGTCACCTTGTACAATACGCTTGGGGTAGCAGAGTCCCACTCTTCCTTTGTATGATAAGTGACGTCCGGGAACTACTCAGGGTTATTTGTAACATGGTACACAATGCTGGTGCAAACCACATTGATGTCCCTATAGACAGAAGAAAGGCCATCATTGATGAACAAAAGAGTCTTGACAACAAAAAGCTTGCACCAGAAGAACACATGATGATAAAGTTAACAATGCAAGAAATGGACGAAGCAATGAGGGCGCTAAAGAAAAAGAAGTCACCTGGAAAAGATGGGATAACCGATGAAATGCTAACAGGCCTAGGAACAAAGGCAAAAAAGAAGCTTCTGGCCATCCTAAACTGCAGCTGGAAAAGAGGAATAGTACCACAGGCATGGAAAGACGCCATACTGATTCCAATACCTAAGAAAGACAAAGTTCAGACAGAACCAAATGGCTACAGACCTATCAGTCTACTTAGCTGTGTTGGAAAATTGGTGGAGCGCATAATAAATACCCGACTAATGTGGCATATAGAGGAAAAACATCTCCGCCCCACAGCAAGCAGGATTCGGAAAACCCAGATCCACTGAAGATCAGATCACGTATATAACTCAGAAAATTGAGGACGCTTTCCAAGAAGAAAAGCACACATTGGTGGTTTGGGTGGACTTAGAAAAAGCATTTGACAAAGTGTTGAAAGATGGACTAAAAGTCAAGCTGCAAAGAAGTGAAGTGTGTGGGAGAATGTTCAAATGGATCAGCCACTATCTTGAGAATAGAACTGCCAGAGTCCAACTACAAGGACAGACCAGTAGGAAGATGGTATTGGAGCAGGGTGTTCCCCAAGGGGGAGTCCTGTCACCCACGTTGTTCCTCGCATATATTAATGACATAGAGAATATTCCAAGAAGAACTCACAATGCCTCCTTTGCAGATGACTTAGCCCTGTGGATCTCAGAGGAATATATCACTACGGCAAGCATTCGGATGCAGCAAGCCCTAACATCATTGGAGGAGTGGGCCAAGGCTGGCTAGTAAAGATAAATGAAGGGAAAACATCATACACAGTGTTTTCTCTCTCAAACAAACCACAGATCTCCAAATTGGTGCTAAATGGAAAAAAAATCTACATCTGTATGAAAACCCAAACTATAGCACGTTTCACTAGCTTTGCCCTCAAACAAATGTAATTATCTGATTAACCGTCTAACGTATTAATGCCATTTTTTGCATACGATGTTATATTGGGTTAGACCCAACAAATATATACTTTATATCTGTGCATCTTGTCCAGTTCCCATAAACGGATGAAATCCTTTGATCTTTGTCGGCATACTAATTATTGTGTATCGAGAAAAGAAATTTTACCACTTCATGCACAGATTCTGTGAATTGATTAGGCATAGGCGTGTCTACTATTACAATAATGTGGCCATCACGTTTGCAATTGAATACGTGTTGAAGATGATTTCTTAAATGATCTACATGCGAAATACTCGTGACATTGTTTGTCATTGACATTTAATGCGCTACCAAACTGGATCTTCCTTGATCTAATTATTTCAATGGGTATCATCTCTTTGCGGTTCATAAATATCATAATGGAACGTTGCTCCTCTAATGTGCTTGTAAATAACGGTAAGGTCATCTTTAAAGAAATTAAACTTCATCCGAATCATAATCAGATGTCTCTGAGAAATTGAAAATCAATCACGGCTGAATGAAGGACAAACCATCATTCTTCCAATATTCCTCTTCCTCTTGTAACACATGGTTCTCACTTTTCTTCCAATAATCCCTGGCTATATTGGAGATGGCGGCTTTTATAAGTATTTCAACATCTTTTAATTTGAACGTTCTATTTTCTGTTGCTACCTGTTCCTTAATTTTAATGTGAAATATCTTTGTATGCTGTGTCTTTTTTTACAATTCCAAGTAATTCAGGTTCATGGACATTTCGTTGAATGGAATGTTGTTTATGGTCAGCCAAATCTTTATTACATCTATAATACTTGGTGAATTAGAAACTTTATCTTCTGGTGCCACAACGTTGTGATATGAGGCATTGTCCATTATCAAACACCACGGTCTATCCAAGGAAGGAAGTACATGATTCACAATCCAATCTTGAAATATCTTGCCATTCATCTCTGCATGGTAATCCCTATTATTTGTGGATTTTGAAACAAATATGAGTTCAGTATTATTTAGAAGCCCATGATGGCTGCTTCCTGGATGTGTAATTATTAGGCGCTGTCCTTTGCTGCTTGGTACTAGTCTTTTAGTTGTTCCATCAGATGATTGCCATTCTCGTTCATTACTGTGGTGCGCATTGATCCAAGTTTCATCTAAATACACAAAATCATAACAATCTCTTCTCATTTCTCTGACCTCGCGTAAATATTTGCTTCTCATTGCAACTACCGGTATATGAGGCTTCTCACAAATAAGGTTTCTACCACCAACATATTTTCTAAAAGTGAATCCCAAACTCCTAATAGTCCTCCATAGCGTAGATTTGGAAATATCAATGTCATTATTCTTTCTTAACCAAATTTTCAATTTCCTTAAAGTCACTGCCTCATTATTGTGAAACATATTGCAAATTTCTCTGCGGATCAATTCTCTGTCAAAATTATCCACTACTCTTGGCCTAATTTTCGTGTGTAAAACACTGGAATTAGACATTTCAGATGTCGCTATCCAGCGGTGCAATGATCGTTTGCTTATCCCCAAGGCGTGAATAGTCCTCTTTTGTGGGTTTGAAATAGAATGATATAGTTTTCCTCGAGTAGCTTCATTGCAGAAATACTTAAAAATCCTATTTGTGATTTGCTGTAATGTCATAAAATGTACTCGCAGACTCATTTTTCCTTCTTAACCACACAATAATTTTTGTAGACACACCTCTGATTGACAATGTGTGCGTTGCACCGGATATAAACTGTTTTATGTTCAAGAAGTGCGATTTCACGCAATTTCACTCAAAAATCATGCCAATTGCTTGATAAACCAAAAATGTGCAAATGAGGTCGTATAATTTACTGTAGACATTTCAATATGTGTGCGTGTGATGTGTGTTGGCAAGTAGGATTTTATATTATATCGCAAAGAAACGAAAATTGAAACCAATGGCCGCATTTTAATGAAAAATTTTATTCATAGGGTCTATACCATTTCAAATTCACACACAAAATTTCACTTATATGCGTTATATATTCGCTGAGATATAGCATTTTGAAATTGGGCAAAGCTAGTGAAACGTGCTATACCTAGGCATTACCTTTGATCGCCGCTTGACTTGGAAAACCCAGATTGAACAAAAAACAGGACAACAGCAATGCAGAGAATGGCAATCATGAAGAAACTTGCTGGCACTGGTTGGGGAGCAGACGAGAGAGTACTAAAGAAGCTATATACTGGGAGAGTGAGACCAGTCTTAGAATATGGCATTGCAGCATGGTCAACGGCAGCTAAGTCGAACTTTGACAAAATAAACAGAACCCAAAACCAAGCATTGAGAATCATAACAGGGGGCATGAAGTCAACACCCATTGACGAGTTGGAAAAGATTACTCACCTCCAGCCTATGGAGGATAAAAGAGACAGCAGAGCCCAGCAGCAAGCCGAGAAATTCAGGAGGCTGATAGACCACACAATGCACCAGAGATTAAAGGACTTGGAAGGGGAAGACTGAAGCGAAGCAACTTTGTAGAGACAGTCAAAACAAAGATGAGAGCAGACCCCATAAACGCAATATCAACAGCTACGCCCATATGTACTGCACACAAGCTACCAATTTGGAAACAACAGTGCTTCCCTGAAATGACGTTCCTGGTATTGAGAGAAAGAACAGCCAAAATGAAACAGAAAGGAGAGTCCTAACCACAAAATATATAGAGAAACATTACCCAAGCAACACCTGGATCCATGCATACACAGATGGATCAGCAACTAATGCAACATAAGATGGGGGTGGAGGAGTCTTCCTGAGCTTAAGCAATGGCACACAAAAAAAGATAGCAGTCGCAACAGGGACATTTTCAAGTAACCAGAGCAGAGGCAGAGGCCCTAAAAACTGCATCAGAAATTCTAATGACATAAGAAAGCACAGAGAGACCTGTAGCTATCTTCTCAGATGCGATGTCAGTGATTACAACGCTGAAAAGTCAAAGTAATGCTGAACTGGATGACCTAAGAGTGACACTTCACAGACTATGTCAGCAATACAAAAGAGTCGTGATACAGTGGATCCTTTCTCACTGCAACATCCCTGGAAATGAAGAGGCTGATAGATTGGCAAAGGAAGGGGGAAAGCTTCCTCAACTTGACACAAACATAACTTATGAGGAGGCCAAGAGTTTTATCAAGCGCAGGTACAGGCACAAGTGGGAAGAAGAGCATCCAGGCCACACAAAATATGATCCGTATTACCAGCTCAGCAGAAGTGAACAAGTGGTAATCTTCAGACTTCGCACTGGTCATAACAGATTGAGATACCATCTTTTCAACAAATTAAAGATAGGAACTACTGATGAGTGTGACTGTGGCACCGATAAAATGACTGCCGAACATCTGCTTCAAAGGTGCCCAACACATGAGGAACAGAGAAAACGCATATGGCCATCACCAGTACCATTCCTGGAGAAAATCTACGGAGATATCAACAGCCTCAGGCTGACCACTGCTTTCTTTGAACTTATTCAAGTTGACATCTGAGGGTGAATGAAGAAGAAATGTTCATATATAGCTTCCTCTAATTTATCTTTGCCGGCGTTCTTTCATTGTCTTTCTTCTAAAGCTGCACTTTTCACTTTTTAATATAGAAAAGAAAATGCAGAATTCATTCTATTTTTAAAGTCAGAAAATCTGGCCGTTCCAACATCAGATCTTTCTTCGATTTTCTTCTGTGATTCTTCCTTTTCCACCACATTAATTGTTGTATTCCATTCTGTCCATTGTTTTTGTTGATCATAATCGATGTCATTGCACTCCGGGCAAACCCATTGGGGCTCAATCTCCCTTAGCAAATGTCGAAAGGTTTGAATGCTTACTGTTCATGTAGCGTGCTGGCTGTGTACGCGACGGATGCATCCTCTCATACGTCCATCCCCGCTAGTCTTACATTTGATGTCAAATTCCAGACATCTTAGCCTAGTTAACTCATCGTTTGCAGTGTCGTTCTCTAACAGGCAATCATTAATTATCTTAAATATTTCCCTTATCCATATCCAACGTCTCCATTAAGGGTGCTCTCGAATCTAGTCTGTCGACTCTCTCATTGCCGCGCACCCCTACACGCCCAGGAAAGTAGTTCCACACCAATTCCTGAAGATTTGAGGTTTCTATGGAAGTTTTCCATTCATGCCGAAGGTATCCAGTTTGGACCTTCCAAAACATGGACTGAGAGCCTGACACAATATCTGCCCTTGTTAATAAAGTTTCAGACAACCACCTTAATGATGCAGTTAGATGCATCTACCTCCATTCTCATGCTGGCGGTGGTTGTCATGTAAGCACTTCTCTGTTCAGCGACGACCCTGCTCTTTAATCTCGCTGAGAATTCCCATCCTGATTTCTCAACATGGAGTCCATCACTGTCAGAATGAATTGTTTCATTTAAATTTACATTTTAAATGTTGTCGAATCCGTATAAACTCGAAATAGGGTTAAACATGAAATTAAGAAAAAAAGCACTACTGTTACGGATTGCCTCCCCTGCTTTGCAGTAGTGGTCCAACAGTGGCCAAAACTCAAGAGTATCTAAATGGGTCTTCAAAGATGTCTACCTTTGCACAAGATTACTCTTGGCAGAGATGTAGATAGAAGGGTAATGACGCTTCTAACTTAAGGGATATTTCACAAGATATTTTCAGAAGTCAAGAACAATGTTGCATTGGGCTGAACAATTGTTAACTTATATCTGATCTGTCGCCTTTTGTGAAGGATTTAGGCAATGGTTTTTAGCCCGTTCAAGCCCCCAGCTGAATTAATTCAGCGAATTTCCTCTTATAATGGTAGAGCTCTATTTAGAGGTAAATATATGTCTAAATGTGTATATATATATATATATATATATATATATATATATATATATATATATATATATATATATATATATATATATATATATATATATATATATATATATATATATATATATATATATATATATATATATATATATATATATATACAGCGTGTCCGGCAGAATCATTACCAATAACAAATGTCAATATTTCCTCATCCATGTAAGTTTTAATTATTTTTTTATGGTTACCTCGTATAGAAACCATCGCATTTTTAGGAGTAGTGAGATTCTTGATAAATTGTCCGATAATGTGCAGATAACGCATACGTAATGCGCAGCCGCGGAATGTGATGAAGCGTGTAGTGAAAATGGCGGAGTTCACGGTGCAGCAGAAAGTGCAATGCTGTTATTGGCTTGCGGAATTAAAGTTTCCCATTGTTGTGCAAAGGAGATTTAGGAAGGAATATGGACAGAAACCTCCAGAGCGACATACCATATTGAAATGGCACAAGCAACTGTTGGAAACAGGTTCTTTGTTGAGAAAGAAGGGAAGCGGCAATGAAGCGTTGTCTCCAGATAGAGTTGAAGCAGTTAGCGAAGCTTTTCAACGTAGCCCGCGGAAATCCATTCGACGAGAAAGTGGAGAATTGGGTATTCAAAAATCTACTGTTCACGACATTGTGCACACAAGATTGCGGCTTAGAGCGTACAAGATCCAGCTAGTGCAGAAGTTACTGCCAAATGATAAACCCAGATGGGCCGAGTTCGCAAATTCAATGCTATGTCACCTCGATGATGACAATGAATTTCTCAATCGTGTGGTATTCTCCGATGAAGCAACCTTTCACACTTGTGGCAAAGTTCACCGGCTTAATTGTAGGATATGGGGAAAAGAAAACCCACATGTCGTAATGGAGCATGAGCGAGACAGCCCTAAACTTAACGTGTGGTGTGCCTTAACCTCGAATTATGTGATCGGGCCATTTTTCTTCCCCGAAGCCACAGTCAGAGGAGCAACATACCAAAACATGCTACAAAATTTTGCAGTTCCTAGGATACCAGAAAGATTCATATTCCAGCAAGATGGAGCACCTTCACACTATGCAAATGAAGTAAGAAACTACCTTCATCAACAATTTCCAGACAGATGGATTGGAAGATTAGGTCCCATTGATTGGCCACCAAGGTCACCAGATTTGACCCCCTTAGATTTCTTTCTATGGGGATACGTAAAAAGCTTTGTCTATCAAACTCCGGTGCAGCGACTTGATAATCTTCGGCAGCGAATAATTGACGCTTGTGCATCCGTCACACCTCAGATGCTGCAATACACGCGGAAAGAGATAGAATACCGTCTTGACATTCTTCGAGCCACTAAAGGCGCTCATATAATTAGTCATGCTCTTACGTTTGCTTTAAAACATGTAATAACTGAATCAACTATGTTTGTTTAGTTTTAAAATAACACGTAACAAATTTAATAGTAAATTAGTCTTTAACAGGCTAAAATAAATATGGACAGATTGGTGAAATTTTAGATGAAAGCGTCTTCATAGAGACTTAATAGGGGAGTGATTAAAGTCCGTTTTGATGATGCCTTTTAATCAGGACTTAACTGATCTAGGTGAGTCATGTGGGAGCCGCGTTGGTGTAATGGCTACAACGTTGTAATGGCGACCAGGTGTTCATGGTTCAAATCCGGCCGTCGGCGTTTGAAGAAATGTTTACGACCGGAAATTTGACTGAATAACCTGAACGGCTCCTGCACATAAATCCCGTGTGGATGGGAAGGAGCGAAGCTCCTGACCGGGTTTGAAGGAAAGTCCACTGACCCCCCAGCCTCGCAATGACATGTCATTGGGCCGAAAGAGCTGGAAAGCTCGGGTGCCGCTGGTTATAGAAATAAAAAAAAAAAGGTGAGTCATGTCGCCGTGGTTTCCGTCAATTCTTTTTTGTGATGAGTGCTCTTCTCTCACACATAACTCGTCCAATGTAGGCGGTCAGTGTTGATGCTCTTCTCTCACACTAGCGGCGTAGTAACGTTAGTACTTCAAACCGTCTGATAGCTTGTAAACACGAACTTTTTAGACAAAATAGAAAGACAAATGCCTCTGCCAAGTACATTTGTGGCCTGGAAATTCTCGCTGTCCATCCACCCTTGTTAATCTCTCAGAGTATTTAAATTCTTGAGTATACGCAGCGTAACTTAGGAATGATGAATAGAACTCACCAATATTCTTCTGGGTAGTAACTGGAAAAATAGGTGCTTGGACAGCGAACAATGATTTGTACCTGAACAAACATTAACAAGTTACATATATCTCACACAATGATACTATACACTTCAGGCACATGTGATATAATCATCACTCACTACTGCTCCAGTCGGAGTCTGGGGTCACCTCTGCAGTCGGTTTTCCGCACGACTAGCCAGAAACAATCACCAGCGCTTGCTGTAGTGGTTCATGAATAAACTATTTTCATATGTTGAGGTTGCCAACCTCATATATTACCACTTAAGCAAGAAACATGTCAAATTCACATTTGTAAAATAAATGTTACACTTACCCCAAAAATTTGGGAATCTACAATCTCCTCGCACATGTTAGAATGGACACGAGCAATTTAGGTTATATGCTCTCGAATCACTTGGCCTAAGAAATTCCTCTTATGACGGGTGTTATGTGAATCACTTGGTCTGGAAATAGTCTCTTATGACGGGTGATCCAATTCCTACGTTTACAGTCTTTATATTTAAAGTCCTGGTCCCTTAAGTTTCCAGTCTTGTATTTAAATATGCGGGTTTACTTGTAAGTTCCAAAGTTGCCCAAATACTCGATCTCTCACTTATAATTATGGAATTCTAAGTCCGATGTCTCACTGGCTTCTAGGAGTTTGCTGATTTGACGATGTGATGCAGTCTCTGATCTGTGTCTCTGGTTCCGCTAGATTATATCTCTCATTCTCGGTTCAAATCCCAGATTGTACTTCCCGGCAAACTTGCCAATGAAAACCAAAGTATATTCTGGCTTTCAAATCAAACCAATGTTAAGCTCTTTAGCACTATCTGGGATGGGGCGTTTAAATTCATAATCTCCCCCACGTTTTAAAATATTACATTTTAAAATTTCATAGCGTGACCTCTTTCAATATGCCGTAATATTTCCGGTGGCATCTTATGCAAACAAACAAATATGTGCACTGATTACCTGTCTAAATGCCTTCCGTCAAGATTGTCTACCCAGACAGACTTATCTGTAATAATGATACTGACAGGGGCCAGGGGATGCGATAATCTAATTATCACCTGTGTGTGTGAATCCCCCAGACTGATTTCTCAGACGGACAATAGTGGCTTCCTATTCATCCTCGTACGAGACCATATTATGTCAAACGAGGATCGTCTCCTATCAAAGGTGGCCGGCGACTCAAAGAGATAAACGTATTACCGCCGGCTGGTGATAATGACCAGGTATTGTTACGATAATACCACAGCTCACCTGGCGGAACGTAAACAGTCAGGGAGTGGCTCAAAGCAATATGTAAAAGAATGTAGGGCATTCATTCATTCATAACCCTCCACTCCCAAAGGAGCATAGGCCTTCAACAAACACATGCCAAGTCCTCTTGTCACGTGCCACCATTTCAAGTTCTTTCCACGTCCTCCTTATCATTTTCACCTCTGTTTCCAGCTCTCTTCTCCATGTGCTTCTTGATCTACCTCTGCTTCTCTTGCCCTGGGAATTCCAGAACAAGGACTGTCTTGTAATGCTATCAACAGGTTTCCTCAGTGTGTGTCCTATCCATCGCCATCGTCTTCTTCTCATCTCTTGTTCCACTGGCACTTGTCTAGTTCTTGTCACCAGTTCCACGTTGGTAACCTTGTCATACCATTTTAATCCCTCTGTTCTACGCAAGCACCCATTTATGAAAGTCTGTAGCTTTTTTGGTAGTTGTCTTTGTTGTTCTCCATGTCTCAGAGCCATACAATAGGACTGACTTCACATTTGAGTTGAAGATTCTTATTTTCGTGTTGGATCCGGTTTCTCTTGATCTCCATATATTTCCCAATGCAATGAAAGCTCCTCTTGCTTTTTGTATTCTTATTTTGATATCAGTGTCTGTCCCTCCAACTTTGTCTATATTGCTGCCAAGATATGTGTACGATTCTACATCTTGTATTGGTGCTTCTTCAAGTTCAACCCTATTATCATTAAATGTAGGGCATAAAATATGCCAAATAATAGGACGATGAGTGAGAAAAATGAAGGAATGTAGAGATACTGCCGGAGTGAATGAGTGTTATAAAACTTACACGACTGATTTCGTCACAACTACAATGACTGTGCTACTATGTGCAACAGACGTAAATGTACTGGAATAGCGGCCAGGCGAGCTGATTTGACGAGCGGAGGCGGCCAAATGTTACAGACCGTGCCCACGGTTCTTTGTTTTTGGTGATTCGGTTCATTGACAATTCAAATAATCGAGATTCGAATAATCGGTGTTCTGCTGTATATACTAACGAGGATTTGGCTTAGGGGCAGCTACTCAGTCCTGTATCCACTATAAGCCACACAAACTTCACCAACAATATATTGAAATCGTACAACAAGGTCAACCACATACACACACACACACACACACACACACACACACACACACACACACACACACACACACACACACACACACACACACACACACACACACACACACACACACACACACACACACACACACACACACACACACACACACACACACACAAAGAATCTTCAGTTCAAATGGCGTCAGTCCTATTGTATAGCTCTGAAACATCGAGAACTACAGAAATAACAAGTAAAATGTTATAGACTTTCAAAAATAGGGATGATGATGATTATGATTATAAATTTAAAGCCTATAAAATAATAACAATATAAAATAATGCCTACATCTGTAAATAAGAAAACAATCTTTAAACCTGTAACAAAGAAATAATATATACATCTACAATAAAGAAAGAATACTTGGGTTTGTAATTTAAAAACACAAAAAATCTTGCATGTTCAGAGAACGTAAATACTGATTTAAAAACATTGTAAAATTATAATCACCCAGTGGATTAAATCTTTCTTTAGGCCCCTTCTCAGTGTACATATGCACGTTCAAATTCTTCAGCAATTTCACTTCCATCGTTCCATTGGTGTGTCTGAACAGCAAAGGGCAGCTAGTAATGTTGTGTGCTCTGTTGGGAACGGTGCGATTGATTTCTTTCCACAGTGAAACGTTTAGCAAAACAGAGATGCCTGGACATATTTTGCATGTTGTGAGGAGTGGAGCATCTCCATAGTATCCTGGTAAACAAGGCAGGCATGCTTTCTTCTGTGTATCCAAGTAATGGCCGAGAGAACAACCTCCTGTTTTAATTCACAGAAAAAAAAGAATAAAATACAGACAGACAGACAGACAGACGGACGGATAGACAGATAGATAGATAGATAGATAGATAGATAGATAGATAGATAGATAGATAGATAGATAGATAGATAGATAGATAGATAGATAGATAGATAGATAGATAGATAGATAGATAGGTAGGTAGGTAGGTAGGTAGGTAGGTAGGTAGGTAGGTAGGTAGGTAGGTAGGTAGGTAGGTAGGTAGGTAGATAGATAGATAGATAGATAGATAGATAGATAGATAGATAGATAGATAGATAGATAGATAGATAGATAGATAGATAGATAGATAGATAGATAGATAGATAGATAGATAGATAGATAGATAGATAGATAGATAGATAGATAGAACGAACGAACGAACGAACGAACTTTATTTTCAAAGGGTTAAGAATTGGGCACGCAGGCCCGTCTGACATTCTGCCCTTCCTCTCTCTCTCATCATGTATACTGTATCCTTTCATCCTCACATTTACTTTAAGCATTATTAAGGCATTTATCATTATAAAAGTAATATAACATCAAACATTTGCAATAATCATCATAATTAAAGTATGTTTTAAAATAAATAAAGATAGATAGATAGATAGATAGATAAATAGATAGATAGATAGATAGATAGATAGATAGATAGATAGATAGATAGATAGATAGATAGATAGATAGATAGATAGATAGATAGATAGATAAATAGATAGATAGATAGATAGATAGATAGATAGATAGATAGATAGATAGATAGATAGATAGATAGATAGATAGATAGATAGATAGATAGATAGATAGATAGATAGATAGATAGATAGATAGATAGATAGATAGATAGATAGATAGATAGATAGATAGATAGATAGATAGATAGATAGATAGATAGATAGATAGATAGATAGATAGATAGATTCATGTGTCATTAGGTCCTTTGTGTGAGAACACAGAAGATCACTACAGTGACACATTTTGTCATTGGGTCTTCTTGTGTTGGGACATGTGGTCTTGACCAGAGCCAGGTTTGGGGCGGGTGCCAATGCGACCTCATGCGAGGAAAAAATATGCGACCTCATGCGAGGAAAAAAAAAAGTGTGCCTGTGAGCTCCTACTTATGAGTTGGATGTCTGATAATCTTCATTCTTCTTTGAGAATGACTGATACTCTGCATGCCATTGATTCCGAGTGTGTATTGAGGACAAGTACGGTGAACATTTTATTCACTTTTGACGATCTCGTCGAATTATATTATTACGGACATACAAACTCATATGACAGATTGCATATTTCTCATGTGTCATAATGGCCAAGCATGTACGGCCTATGAATTATCATGTGCTTGAATTTTACATGATGTGGAGCAATGTCTCATGTGTTCAACAAATTGTGGAAACTTTTCCATTGAATTAGATGCACTCATTCGTTGACTTCTAACTGTTATGCGTTCTGTTGGTCATTTTATATCTACTGAATTTGAACCCAAATGTAATGGAACTAACCGTAACAGTATTATATATATATATATAGTCTCAAGCCCACAGTTATGGCATAACACATGGATGTTCAGATGTAAAGGTGTACTCACGGCAAACGACTTCGAATCCAGCACGCAGCACTCCGACCATGCCATTCTGACAAGCAGGTTCTACAGTGACATGTACGTTAGAAGACAGGGCCTGGGGGTCAAGGTCACGTAAAATCAAAAGTGCCACAGTCGACGACTCATCCTTGTACGTACTCCAGGAGGCGGTCTTTAAGAAAGGAAATGCTAATTCTACGAAGATCTGTGGAGTAATTTGAGTTTTTAAAAGGTCATGATCATCTTTTCCATTTCCGCTACTCAAGGCAGAATGGGACAGCCACTGCAGCTGGTCCATTTGCAGGAAGCCTGGAGCAAAGCATTCACGTGCTCCTGCAGGGGTGAGCTATGTATCGATTTGTTTTATATAACGTGATTGCCAGCTCTATATATGGGAAGGACAGTGTCAGAAAGCCCGCCATTTTGCCCGAATGGTATTTAACCGGCCGCGTAGCCGCATTACTTGGCAACTCGTTTACACTTTATTTAAATTTTTTTTTTTTTTTACCTTTTTTTTTTTAATGAAGGAAAAATATCCCGCTCAACCTCTGATAGGTTACATCTAAAATATATAATGCCTCTCATTTCTAATTTCATAGCAAATTATGCCCACGACAATTTCTGTTAAGTGCAAAAACACGTCATCGAAATCACATTGCAGGGAGACACTTGAAAATGCGGACATAAATCTAACCCCCCCCCCCCCATCCCCCCGCTTCTCCCGGTGCCGCCACCCCCTTCCCCAACCCTAACTGGCACGCTAACCGCAATAACCTCCCCCCCCCCCCAAGAAAAAAACCCATTAAAATGACGCAACTATATAACTTCGCTTTTAACGTACAATATATCATCTCGTACGTAACCGTATACACGACGCAATTATATACATTGTGCGTAACCATAGCCACTTGCCCAAAACAGACCAAAATGGCCGGCCTCCAGTTCGCTGTCCTTTCCATCGGCTGCCAGCTCCCTACACAACCTCAGTTTAGTGGCCCATTACGACACGCTCGAGAGAGAGCAGTTGCCATATTCTCTCTATGTCTTCCACAGGGGGGGCGCTCCCTCCCAGCTACTACTCGGGTCATTCATTCACTTTCTTTTGCGTTCCTTACGTTGCATAGAATCATCACTGCAATTGGTCTCTTGCCAGGGAGTCGTCACCAGACATTCACATGGTCTTGCAGCAGCGGTTTCTGCGGGAATTTGTTTTACATGATGAGGTTACCAGCGCCCCCGCACAACCTCATGTTAGTCGCCTCATACTAAATTCTTGAGTGTACAGTAGTCCGATTATTTCTTTGTCTCTTCGGAAATCCCTGGGAACTTGACGGGCGCTCGAGGCGTTAAAGGTGCTCAAAATATAATACATATAAGCAATGTATTATTAAGTCAACAGAGTGCAACACTCGGCGTTGACTTGACCTGACTTTGATCCACTGTCATTGAGCGTCAGCTCTTGGTGACCTTGATGTCATTATGTGGTAGACAGCACTTCGTATAAGCTGTTCTTGGCTGTCATAAATTGTTTTGTCTACGGATAAGGTGTGTGGTAGGAGGCGTTGTCTCATTCCCTGGAGTGCAGTGCCCTATAGTAGATAAGAGTTCTATTGTCTCTAAATGGGTTTGGGGAGTGTCTACATTTTGTGAGCACATTCTGTTTCTGCGGCCATTTAGTGAAGAGTACGGCTTCTCAACCGGGGTTCCACGGAACTCTAGGGGTTCCTCGAGAGATTGTGATTAAAGAATAAATAAACGTCCTTTTTTGAAATTTGCGCGCCGGGCGATGTTAGCGCTCGCAGTGGTCGGCATTGACCGAGCAGCTCCGGATGGCAGTGCGCAATAGGACAGTGTCTACTCTTGCACGTACCATATTTCATTAGCATCATACAGGAGAGAAATTTGCAATAAGACTTTTATACCTGCTTGGATAATTTTTTATTTTTTATTTTTTTTTTTTTAATCAAGTAGGAAATTTTAAAAAAAAGGGAAAAACTGGAGATTTCTTCTACCTACACTACAGACTTGTATTAGAGTTGATATCCTTTGTGGGACCGAAGACGCAGCTAACGAGATGAATGCAGTCAGCGACTCATAGCTTGACTGCTTGCGTCAGGGTCAGCGAACCAGAGCTGACCGAGACTCTACTCCACCTCCAAGTGGTGGTCCTGGAAACAGGCTGCATCACTGCAGTCTGGCCGAGAGAGTAGGGATCGAAAAGGGAAGGCAAACCCGGTCCCAAAAATGCCGTGCTGAAATCGGATGTTTTGGGCCGAAAGTTGTGCAAATATCGCAGCTTGCTGTAAACGGCGACACAACGCAACCAACATCGTTTTCAGGACGAACGCAGAAGAAGATATCCTTTGTGAGGAGGTAGAACCACACATAAAAGAGTATCCTAGGCTATTAAGTTGGCCAAAATAAACAGATCGGCAGAAAAAAAAATTCATTACGTACTCAAAAGAGCACTGACAATTTTTATTGGCTTATTATATTTAGAACTTACTGATCACGGTAAGTGACCTTGAGCTGTAGATATAATAATTTTTATGCAGGGGTTCCCTGAGATCCGGAAATTAGTTAAATGTTCCTCCAGGATAAAAAGGTTGAGAGGAGGTCGGAGTGCCTAAGCGGTATAGCGTCCCCCTCGAATTCTAGAGGTACCGGGTTCGATTCCCAGTTGAGGGAATATAATTTTTGGAAATTATTTTTCAGAACCAGTGGTCCTAATGATGGCATGCTCCCCCCTTGGTATCTTAGGTAGTGAGATCGGATACCTAGCCTTCTCGGATAAAGGCGGAAAAAAAATAGGAGGTCGCGTGTGCGAGTTGCACACGTTAAAAATCCCACGGCAGTTGGAAATCGTAAAGAGTAGGCTGGAAGGCCGCTGCTCTGGCAAAATTTAAAAAATTAGAAACCTACCCACCACAAAAATATCTTTTGAATGTGTGATACCTATATGCACACATTGGAATTCTCGCCTGTGCTACGAGGTTCGTGCACTGTGCTGAGGTCCTCCGTGTGATTTAAGGGAGGAGATCGGATCACTGATGGAGTTGTCCGTGTGCAATGTGAGATCGGATGCCTAGCTATCTCGGATAAGGGCGAAAGAACAGGAGGTCCCGTGTGCAAGTTGCGCATGTTAAAAATCCCACGGCAGTTGGAAATCGTAAAGAGTGAGGCCGCTGCCCTGGCAAAATTTAAAAATTAGAAACCTACCCACCACAAAAATATTTTTAGAATGTGTGATTCCTATATACACACGCTGGGATTTTCGCCGGTTCTACGGAGTTCGTGCACTGTGCTGAGCTCCTCTTTGTGTGATCTAAGGGAGGAGATCGGAGCACTGATGGAGTTATCCGTGTGCAATGAAGATAGTCCTTAAAACCAAACCAAACCAAACCAAATCAAAGCAAATCAAACCAAATCAAACCAAATCAAACCAAATCAAAAAGGTTGAGAAAAGCTGGTGTAGAGTGACCTGTTGTCAGTATGAAGATTTTGGTTTGAAATTTCGTTTAATATACAGGCATACCTCGGAGATATTGCGGGTTCGGTTCCAGACCACCGCAATAAAGCGAATATCGCAATAAAGCGGATCACACCCATTTTTTTTTTAGCTTCCCAGTGCGTATAAAAGCCTAAAATCATGTTTACACTATGTCTATTAAGCGCGCAATAGCACTAGGTCTAATAAACAAAATACTGTAAAATTTAAAATACCCCTTTTATTGCTAAAAAGAATGCTAATCTTCATCATCTGAGCCTTCAGAGAATCGTATTTCTTTTTGCTGGTGGAAACCCAAAATCTATTGGAAGAAGAAAGCACGTTCTAATAAATAAAAATGAATAATTTTTTTTAAGCGCAATATCTGCGAAGCGCAGTAAAGCGAAGAGCAATAAAGCGAGGTACACCTGTAGTTGATAGCGCCTTTCTTATGCGGGGCAGTTAGGTTATGAAGAGTCTGTTGTCCTGTTTTAGTTGTGCCCACGTGTTCAGACAATCTTTTTTTCCAATAGCTTTTTAAAATTTTTTTACATAATTATTATTTGTTGTATTGTTAGCATATTCAATGGTTGGTCAATGTTTGGCATTTGCGCTCCCTTCTTTGTTAGTTTAAACACTTAACCGCTGAAAGATATTACTGACTTTGCAACAACAATTAAAAGACAGAAATTCGTTAGATTACTTACGTCAATGTTTGAGTGTACCGTACAGGTTGCAATAATCGGTAAAGGCTGCACATAATATTCGATTCTTATTCTTTCCCGTGCAGTAGAACAAATCACCTACTTGTATTCGGCCCAATAGCATACTGTGGCCCTGTGTGCGCAGACTAACTCGATCTTTTTAATCACTTTTATTTATTACCTGGGCTTCAGTGGCGTAACTAACGCCCTGATGGACCGAGCACATGGGGGAGGGAGGAGCACCGTGTCGGCAGTGGAAAGTAGAGGTTGGAAGGGATCTGCGCGTTAATATATGAAGACAGCTGGAAAAACCAGATATGTCACCAAAAATGAAGTCGGAGAAAACTGAATTTTAAAATTTGAAACGCTACGACTTAAAGAAGGATGGCCTGTTTTTTGCTTCATCTGTATAGTACAGGTATAGTATAATATTGTATAGTATAGTATAGTTTAGTATAGTATAGCATTGTGTTTAACTGGTGGTCATATAATGATGACTCCAGGTATGCCTCAATGCATATTGCACGGAATAAAAGCGGATAACCAGTTATTATTAATCAGTAATTCTTCATACCGCTCACAAATGTGCACTTTTTTGTGAAATAAATGGGGGTTGGAGTGGTTAAGAAGTATAGCATCTGCCTTTAATTCTAAAGGTATCAGGTTCGCTCCTAGTTTTCAGAACCAGTGGTTCCTAGTGACGTCATACTCCCCCCTTGTCTCCTGGGTAATGTGATCGGATGCCCGACCATCTCGGATAAGGGCGAAAAAAATAGAAGGCCCCGTGTGAAAGTGGCGCTCGTTAAAAATCCCTCGGCAGTTGGAAATGATAAAGTGTAGGCCATACGGCCGCTGCTCTGGCAAAATTTAAAAATTAGTAAACCTACCCACCACAAACATTAATTTCATAGAAATGTGTGATTCCTATATAACGACACTGGGATCCTCACCGGTGCTACGGAGTCCGTGCACTGCGCTGAGATTCTCCCTATGTAATCTAAAGGAGAAGATCGGAGACTAATAAAGTTGTCCATGTGCAAATGAAGATGGTCCTTAAAACCAAACCTAACATTTGTAAAAAAAAGCAGACAATACATCTTCCATACATACTATTTCACGGAACAAAAGAGGTGTCGTGAAACGAAGTGTAACCCACTACTTTGTTAATCACTATGTCGAGATACAGATTTGCTTCAACCAATCAACGATCAACGTTCACCAGTCTCTGAGACAGAATAAATTAACGGCCATCTTGTTCACGCAAGATGGCCGATGAAAACTGAATAAAATTAGGCTGTATGAGACCAGGTACAAAACCGGAGGAAACCAATCAACTTGCTCCGCCAGGAACCAACCGAAAGCTTTCCTCAAGTAGTTACTTGACTATATAATCGGGCGGATTTTATGCTAACCACGCAACCCCGAACTTGACGCCAGAGATACAGACTGAAGAGGGAGAAGCTGTCACCTTGATTTATGGTAACTTACCTGAGGGCACCGACCTGCAACCTACTTCACTAAGTCGCGTCAAAACCTGGCCAGTTTAAAATCTTAGGAGGGTAAATATTTTTACGATAACCGTTGGTATTTGTTGTGTGTCATTTATACTACCTATCAGGTTACTGATTGTATCTTGGGGGGAATTAAGTATAATGATTGTATTTCCTATTAGGATTGAATAGACGAAGACTAATAGGACTCATACTTCAACCTATTGTCTCCTATACTTCAATCTATTGTCTCCTATAACTCAATCTATTGTCTCAGATAAGACCAACTCCAATATAACCAAAACAGTCCTTGTCAGGACTCATTCTATTGTCGCATCTAACTCCAATCTATTGTCTCCTATAACTCCAACCTGATATATCACCAACCAGTCCTCGTCTCATATACTCCTATCATAAGAACATAACAATATTGTTAGGATATATGTTACCAGCTATTGTCAGAGAGGGCGTGATATAGTATAGGGGGAAGGACATTGTTGTATCACACCTAGGTGTACATATTATTGGATTTATTCATGTATTGATTTATATTATGGGATGTATTCATGTATAAAATGTATTCATGTATTGAATCTATATTATTGAATGTATCCATGTATTAGTTTATCAGAAAGAATGTTTTGCAAGTAGACACCTGTCTTGTCTCGCTATTGCTAAATCATACTGAGCCATGTTGTCATTCATCCCACATGCATACATCGGAGACACGCTCATTTCACTCACACTAAAAATAGGTGGGCTTGAGGACAGAAATTAGCCCCTATTTTTGCTTTGTTACAGGTTTAATTGTGTCCTAAAAACCTGAGGTCGTATGTTCGAGTCAATCCCGCTGCCTGGAACTCCGCAGGAGCATAGAGGTTGACCAGACTCTACATCTTTGGTCCCCCTCAGTCTTGGGTGGGCTAAAGGAACGATACTCTGCCGGTGGTGTGAACCAAACAAAGAAGAACAGACTTAAGAAAGATGAGTACACATTAGTACCATTTCTGTCGGCATTGTGAGCATAGAACTGTCAATGAAGAAAACGTGAATTAGCGTAGCAAGAGACAATAATAAGATCATAGTGGATAAATTATACGTAAATAACAGCATAGCTGATAAACGTTATATCCTTAATTAACAGCACCGCTGATATAATTTTTTTGTTCCTATAATTGGAAAACGTGTTGTAATATTTATAAATATAAATATTTGTAAATCATATGTAAACTTACCAATTCATTTCATTCCATTTTTTTTGCAACATTCACCTTTCAGCACAAGAGTAGATAGTGTATATATACTAAATAAAATATAAGGAAATTGTATTTTGAACGACTTGTCAATTTTATCATTGTTAAGTAAAAATCTGTTTCCTTGCTTTGTTTAATATCACAATTGGTTACACAGCAGAGGTGGCGCTTTATGTCGGTCTCCTCTATACTATTGTTTCGAGATCAGATCATTCACAGCCGTAACTAATTTGTGATACCAGTAGTCCTCTCAGACACTGGGACTTCACCATTTTCTGCAGAAATCCTATTTCTGTAATTGTCAGTACTATACTATACTGATCCAAGAGCCAAAATAAAACCTCTCGCCACACTGGGGGCTCGTTCCTGGGATATTTCTGTATATCTTGAGCCATACTTAGTCTATTCATCTATCTACACTCTATCTTGTGCCACCCATAGGTAACATAAGAAAAATAAATGTTTTTTTATTTTTTGAAAAAAAAATTCTATTTTAGAGGATTTTTAAAACAATATTTTCTTAGGAGGAGTACCATTTAGTACTCAGTAATAGTTGATGCTCACAAAGTTGCACGGAAATTTTTTGTTCATTTACAGTAATTAAGTTTAATAATTACAATAATTTGGTTTATAGTAAATTTACATACCCTCTCTAAGCAACGCCATGGCTGATCTATTGAAGGTCAGAACTGCGATCATGCAGATGGGTAAGGAATTAAATTTGACAGGTGATGCTCTCACTCAGTATGTCACAACAGAAGTGGACAAACACATGGATAGGGAAGAAAGAAAGTTGCAATTAGAGACTGAAGCAAAGAAATTAGAGGCTGATAGAGAAGCAAAGAAATCTGAGGCTGAAGAAAGGAAATTGCAAGCTGAGAGAGAAGACAAAAGACTGGAAGCTGAGAGAGAAGACAAAAGACTGGAAGCTGAGAGAGAAGACAAAAGACTGGAAGCTGAAAGAGAAACTAAAAGGTTAGAAGCTGAGGAAAGGAAATTACAAGCAGAGAGAGACCATCAGTTGAGATTTAAAAGAGCTTGAAATTCAGGCAAATACTGGCAATAATGGTGGTAGCTCACCTCACTCTGAGAGTAGCTCCAGCCAGAGCACCTCAAGTGGGGCCATGAATTTTCATCTGGACCCATTTGTTGAGAAAGAAGACGCCATTGAGTCGTACCTGGATAGAAACGAAAGACTAGCCACTACCTATGGCTTAGTGAAAGAAAAATGGAGTCTTAAACTATCTCAGGGATTGAGAGGTGTGGCCTACGATGTGTATTTGAAGCTCTCAAGAGATGACCAGGAAGATTATGAAATCCTGAAGCAGGCACTGCTTGTGAGATATGAAAAGAACTCAGAATCATATAGAAAGAAATTCCGAACAGCTAAACTTCTTCCAGGAGAAAACTATCACCAATTCTCTGCTAGACTGGAAACCTATTTGGAAAAATGGAGTAGTTTAGGAAAGTGTCAGGATCTGAAAGAAATGATAATGATGGAGCAAGTGAAAGAGTCCATGCCTCAAGAAATGAGGAAGTTTATCATGGAACAAGGAGCAGAGAGATTGCAAGATATTGTAACTGTTGCTGAGAGATATCAAGCAGCTCAGGCAGAAGTATTAGGAAATAAGAAGAAGCAGAGTGAAAACTTCCAATCATCACAAAACTATACCAAATATGAACAAAATGACCATACCACAAGGAACAAACAAAGATTTGACCAAAAGGACAAAAACCCTCTAAGATCGGATAAGACACCTTACCGGAAGGAAGGAAAGTGGTGTAAAACTTGTCTAATGAGTAACCACAATACTGCGGACTGCAGAAGGAAGAACCCTCCTTATTACGCTGCGTGTCTCACAACAGGGAACAAGGGAAGGAAGGAACTGGCAGTTAGTCAGAATGACCTCCACCATCCCCCTGTCTGTGAGGAAGTACATGTAATGGCACTAAAATTCAGTGCTTATATGATTCCGGATTGGAATTCGACTCAGTCGTGAGTGCAGCAGCCCTAGTGCACCCTGATCAACTTTACCACAGAAACAGTGGACATACAAGGGCAATGCAGGGAACCGGCACCATGACACACTTCCCATAGCAAGGATCAACGTGAGAACTCGCTATGTAGAAGGAGTGATAAGAGCAGCAGTAAGTGATGATCCTGTATACCCGCTGGTAATAGGATGTAAATATGTCTATTTTTTTTGGGTGACCCAATAAACCCGTTTGTCATGGCAGCAAACCATACCAGGTCGAGCACCAAAAAGGAAGAGGGAGATCCAATATACAGTCCGCGTACAAAGATGAAAAAGGCTCCAACAGCAGATAGCACATTGAAGCCTTGTTTTTGGCAAATTGCCAAAGGCCCATAAACCCTCCAGAGAAAGGAGAGTACTACTATATGGAAAATGGCCTACTCTACAGACAAGCTGAAAAAGGACCTAAAAGGCATGGACAGCTGGTAGTGCCAAAATTCTATAGGGAGGAAATTATGGAGCAAGAGCATGCTACATCAGACAGTGGTCACAGAGGAAAAGGAGCCACTGGTCAAAATATAGCATTGCGATATTACTGGCCAGGAATAATTGAAGACATAAGTCGGTATATGAAATCCTGTTCAGAATGTAACCAGGTAACCTCATTCAGAAGCGTAGACCAGTTACAGGACCTAGGGAAGCATTGTTGCGGACGTAGGCCCACAAAGAAGATACACAAGAGAAAACAACAGGTAGAAGCAGTGATAACGAGAAAACGAAATCACAACAAGTCTACTGTTACACCAGTAACCATGTCAACTCTCCGTATTGTACAGAGAGGGGACGAGAGACATCCCACCCCGACTAGATATTTGTCGGAAACACCATGGCCTGGATCATTTGGAAAGTCAGCAACCAGTATTAAAAAAAAAGCTGCAGAAACAAAACCCGAACCATAGGGAGGTAGGAACCAGGGCTGTACCAAACAGTTGATGGAGACAGGCCCCACTTCGGTATACTGCCCCTTACAATAGAAATAGGTGTGGGTCCGGCAACGTTGTTGTATTGCCGTCCCCATACACAGTCCACTGGAAGCATTGCTGCGGACATGGACTGAACAATAGCAAGCACAAACACTCAAGGATGAGATTGACTATCTCTTAAAAGAGAATTATTTCAAAGTCTGAATCTCCCTATAGCTCAAGTGTGGTGCTATTAAGGAAGCCTAGTGGTGAACACAGGTTATGTATTTACTACAAGAAGCTAAATGCGATCACAGAATCTCAGGTGGACCCATTACCTGACACCAACCAGCTGTTCTCTACACTGAGTAAGGCTAGGTATTTATCGAAGGTAGATCTAAGCAAGGGATACTACCAAATACCAGTGAAACCAGAAGTTAGGAGAATGCTGGCATTCAGTACATCAGACGGACACTACGAGTTTAATGTACTCCCCTTTGGGCTGAAAAATGCTCCAAGTATCTTTTCAAGAATGATGAGGAAATTATTGGAACCACTACAAAATCCCCATATCACTAACTTTATGGATGACATTCTTGTTGCTACAAACACATTTGAAGAGCATATAGTAGCGCTCTCCATGTTGTTTGACAGACTGAGAGAAACTGGATTGACTACACGTCCAACCAAGTGCTATATCGGTTGTAAGGAGTTGGAATTCTTAGGTCACACTATTTCTACAGGTCATATGTCTCCTGACCCAAAGAATATAGAGAAGCTAAAGAAGGCACCCAGACCTCAAACGAAGAAAGATGTGAGATCATTCGTGTCTTTATGTGGGTTCTATCAGAAGTACATACCCCACTTTAACTCTCTGTGTGCACCATTAACAAACTTAACGAAGAAAGGACAGCCTGACAAAATCCAATGGAATGCTGATTGTGAAAAAGCTTACACAGAGCTAAAAGCAAAACTCACCAGCAAACCAATCCTTACACTACCCGATATCACACAGGAATTTGTAAAAAAGGACCAACCGGACGCTAGCAGTATAGGATAGGTGCAACTCTCTTGCAGAAATCAAAAGCCCAGCCGGAGGAAACTTTTACCAGTCGCCTACGCCAGTAGGAAGCTGAATGCAGCTGAGTTGAACTACTCGACCCATAGAGAAGGAATGTATTAGGCTCTAATTTGTCGCACTCAACAAATTTTTCACACCTTATCTGTATGGGACACACTTCATTGTCCCAAAGCGATCACCAACCTTTAACATTCTTGGCTGCATCTAAAAAGCTAAATTCGAGATTGTTAAGGTGGATGTCTGCTTCTGGCGCCTTATTCCTTTACCGTGAATTACATTCCGGGAAGAAACAATGTAGGAGCTGATTTTCTACCCTAGTACTCAAGACAACCATAAGTACCCCTAGTACTAACAGGAAGGACAGACGGCAAAAGGATTAACCACATCAGGGGTTTATAACAACTTCAGCTAATGACAACGGTCACTGAAGGTAGGAAAGGAGGGGGCTATGTCGTGAAACGAAGTGTAACCCACTACTTTGTTAATCACTATGTCCCGACTTATACAGATTTGCTTCAACGCAATACAGCAACGATCAACCGTTCCCCAGCCTCACACCTCTTCTGAGACAAGAATAAATGAAATAACGGCCATAACCTTTATTGTTTGTTCACGCAAGATGGCCGACGATGAAAACTGAATAAAAATTAGGCTGTATGAGACCAGGTACAGGGTAAACCGGAGGGAAACCAATCAACTTGCTCCGCCCATGAACTCAACCGAAAGACTTTCGACTCAAGTTAGTTACTCTGACTATATAATCGGTGCGGATTTTAATTGCGTAAACCCACGGCAAAAACCCGAAGCTTGACGGGGTCAGAGATTAACATGAACTGAAGGAGGGAGAAGCAGTCACCCTGATTTATGGTAACTTAGGCTGAGCGTCGACCCTGCAACCTACTTCACTGAAGTCGCGTCAAAACCTGGCCAGTTTAAAAATCTTAGGAAGGGTAAATATTTTTAGCGATACACCGTTTGGTATTTGTTGTGTGTCATTTATACTACCTATCAGGTTACTGATTGTATCTTGGGGGGAATTAAGTATAATGATTGTATTTCCTATTATGATTGAATAGACGAAGACTAATAGGACTCATACTTCAACCTATTGTCTCCTATACTTCAATCTATTGTCTCCTATAACTCAATCTATTGTCTCAGATAAGACCAACTGCAATATAACCAAAACAGTCCTTGTCAGGACTCAATCTATTGTCGCATCTAACTCCAATCTATTGTCTCCTATAACTCCAACCTGATATATCACCAACCAGTCCTCGTCTCATATACTCCTATCATAAGAACATAACAATATTGTTAGGATATATGTTACCAGCTATTGTCAGAGAGGGCGTGATATAGTATAGGGGGAAGGACATTGTTGTATCACACCTAGGTGTACATATTATTGGATTTATTCATGTATTGATTTATATTATGGGATGTTCAATACATGAATACATTTTATACATGAATACATCCCATAATATAAATCAATACATGAATAAATCCAATAATATGTACACCTAGGTGTGATACAACAATGTCCTTCCCCCTATACTATATCACGCCCTCTCTGACAATAGCTGGTAACATATATCCTAACAATATTGTTATGTTCTTATGATAGGAGTATATGAGACGAGGACTGGTTGGTGATATATCAGGTTGGAGTTATAGGAGACAATAGATTGGAGTTAGATGCGACAATAGATTGAGTCCTGACAAGGACAATATTTGGTTAGAAATATTGGAGTTGGTCCTATTATCCTTCGTCTATTCAGATACTAATAGGATACAATCTTAACTTAATTCCCCCCCAAATCGATTACGACAATATATGAAGTATAGGAGACAATAGGGTTGAAGAGTAATGAGTCCTATTAGTCTTCCGTCTATTCAATCCTAAATAGGAAATACAATCATTATACTGAATTCCCCCCAAGATACCATCAGTAACCTGATAGGTAGTATAAATGACACACAACAAATACCAAGGGGGGGGGGGTTATCTGTAAAAATAATTACCCTCCTAAGATTTTAAACTGGCCAGGTTTTACGCGACTTAGTTGAGAATGTAGGTTGCAGGTCGATGCCCTCAGGTAATTTACCATAAATCAAGGTACAGCTTCTCCCTCTTCAGTCTGTATCTCTGGGTCTTTCAAGTTCGGGGTGGGGTGCGTTGGTTAGCATAAAATCCGCCCGATTATATGAGTCAAGTAACTACATTGAGGAAAGCTTTCGGGTTGGTTCCTGGCGGAGCAAGGTAGATTGGTTTCCTCCGGTTTTGTACCTGGTCTCATACAGCCTAATTTTATTCAGTTTTCATCGGCCATCTTGCGTGAACAAGATGGCCGATAATTTATTCTGTCTCAGAGACTGGTGAACGTTGATCGTTGATTGGTTGAAGCAAATCTGTATCTCGACATAGTGATTAACAAAGTAGTGGGTTACACTTCGTTTCACGACATAGAATGTATAAAATGTATTCATGTATTAGTTTATCAGAAAGAATGTTTTGCAAGTAGACACCTGTCTTGTCTCGCTATTGCTAAATCATACTGAGCCATGTTGTCATTCATCCCACATGCATACATCGGAGACACGCTCATTTCACTCACACTAGAAATAGGTGGGCTTGAGGACAGAAATTAGCCCCTATTTTTGCTTTGTTACAGGTTTAATTGTGTCCTAAAAACCTGAGGTCGTATGTTCGAGTCAATCCCGCTGCCTGGAACTCCGCAGGAGCATAGAGGTTGACCAGACTCTACATCTTTGGTCCCCCTCAGTCTTGGGTGGGCTAAAGGAACGATACTCTGCCGGTGGTGTGAACCAAACAAAGAAGAACAGACTTAAGAGAGATGAGTACACATTAGTACCATTTCTGTCGGCATTGTGAGCATAGAACTGTCAATGAAGAAAACGTGAATTAGCGTAGCAAGAGACAATAATAAGATCATAGTGGATAAATTATACGTAAATAACAGCATAGCTGATAAACGTTATATCCTTAATTAACAGCACCGCTGATATAATTTTTTTGTTCCTATAATTGGAAAACGTGTTGTAATATTTATAAATATAAATATTTGTAAATCATATGTAAACTTACCAATTCATTTCATTCCATTTTTTTTGCAACATTCACCTTTCAGCACAAGAGTAGATAGTGTATATATACTAAATAAAATATAAGGAAATTGTATTTTGAACGACTTGTCAATTTTATCATTGTTAAGTAAAAATCTGTTTCCTTGCTTTGTTTAATATCACAATTGGTTACACAGCAGAGGTGGCGCTTTATGTCGGTCTCCTCTATACTATTGTTTCGAGATCAGATCATTCACAGCCGTAACTAATTTGTGATACCAGTAGTCCTCTCAGACACTGGGACTTCACCATTTTCTGCAGAAATCCTATTTCTGTAATTGTCAGTACTATACTGATCCAAGAGCCAAAATAAAACCTCTCGCCACAAGAGGATTCACCTATTCGTATTCGGCCAAATAGCACCTGTCGCCCTGCGTGAGCAACCCAACTCGATCCGTTTCAATCACTTTTATTTTTTATGTAATCAGTAATTCTTCAAACTACTTGGTCGTTCCCCTTCTACCGTGAGGTGTAGAGATTTGGGAGAGAGAGCGCCAGACTATCCTATCGGCTGTCTTCCTCCTGGCCTGGTTCCATTCCAGTCCTCGGTCCTTCAAAGATTGTCTAATGTTGTCCTCCCAGCGGACTCTGGGTCGTCCTGGGGGGCTGGATCCCTAGCTCTTTGTTTCCTATGCTTGTCGTGGTAGCCGATCTTCTCCCATTCTGCAGGCATGGCCAAACCATCTTAGTTGGGACTGTTCTACTTCTTCATACCGATCACAAATGATGTATTCTATGCAAGCGACATAATGGGAAAATTATGTTTTATTTATTAATGCATTAAAGTTAGTTGCTTATCCTTTACAGGACGTGGCAATCAACCCCAGCTTTTATTGGCTGTTTTGTGATTTTTCTAGGCAATTTTTACGTTTAGTAGTTTGCCATTGCTTTCTGAACGGTACAGCGCTTATACCATTGTTAAAAATCCACACAAAGCGATCTGCTACCAAACCGCCTGCAGCAGGTTTCGAACCAGGTATATCTGGATTATGAAACTGCGTTCATATCCATTAGGCCACAGACGCCATTAATGCATTAGGTAATTCTTCTTCTTCTTCTGCGTTCGTCCTGAAAAGGACGTTGGTTGCGTTGTGTCCGTTTACAGGGAAGTTGCAATATTTGCGCCTTTCGGCCGACACATCCGACTTCAGCACGGCATTTTTGGGACCGGGTTAGCCTTCCCTCTTCGATCCCTACTCACTCAGCCAGACTGCAGTGATGCAGCCTGTTTCCAGGACCACCACTTGGAGGTGGAGTAGGGTCTTGGTCAGCTCTGGTTCGCTGACCCTGACGCAAGCAGTCTAGCTATGGGTCGCTGACTGCATTCCTCACTGTTGACACGTCTTAGGTCCCATTAGGTAATAATAATAACAGTGTATCACTTAAAGTTTTTTTTTTGTTGTTGTTGTTTATTGTGTGTGCCTGTACTTGTGTGTTTTTTTTTTTCTTCTGTTATTTACTCATTCAACATCCTCTTTCCTTTTCCTTCTTGTGAAGCATGGTGCGACCACAGCAGCTGGTCCCCTTGTAAGAAGCCTGCATCAAAGCTTCCATGTGCTCTGGCAGTAGTGGATTCTGTAGCAATCTGTTTTACGTGATGAGGATGCCTGCCCAGTTCGCAAGCTCATTTTAGTCGCCTATTACGACATGCATAAGCGATCAGTTGTCCTATTCTTTTGTGAGACCCCCGGAAACTGCACGGGGGCCCTGTTGTTTACTGCTTATCCATTAAGCGCCGTAAGTGGGTGGATTATTGATCTCCCACACAGTATCTTCACAACGGCTTGTATGTTGTCAAGTCGTATTTTTTACAAGATGTTTGTCAACCCCCATGGGAGCTGCTGTAGCGCAGTGGTTAGTGCACTGGCTTCCTAGCTCAGGTGGCCCATGGTTCGATCCCCAGTTGAGGTGGAATTTAGGCCGCAAACGGCTCCCGGGTCGACCTAGCCTCAGAGCAACTCTGGGAAGGTTACTTTTGCTTTGAGGCTGTGTGTCCGTGCTGCTTGTTGACCCAATAATGAAACTCACAAGATGTGTCCGTGCTGCTTGTTGACCGGGAATGATCCTCACAATATGTGTCCGTGCTGCTTGTTGACCGGGAATGATCCTCACAATATGTGTCCGTGCTGCTTGTTGACTGGGAATGATCCTCACAAGATGTGTTCACGCTAGCATTTTGTTTTTCACTCATTGTTTTCATGACCTCTTGCTTTCGGGTTCTGTTTGCTACTATTCAACACAGTGTTACACCTCTTTTTGCATACCATAAAGCGTCCATTATCTTGAAACTTTGTGGTGCTCAAATGGACGTTGCTAAGCGGGTCGATACGCGCGTAAGAATTATGACGTGAGTGCTCGTGCACGGCAACGAGAAGAGATCGTTTTGTGTAGCCGGCCAAGACGGCTGTGTTTAAAAATGTGTCGCTAGTGTCCGCTTAGATATTCATATGTGATATTCTTGGATGTGTCGATAGTATCTATATCTTTATTGGAACCCATGGACGATGTTACTTTGACATTAATGATTATGACTCAATGTACGGACTGCGACGGACACAGAGTATGTCGATTATATATTGATCTCATAAAGTGTAACGGGTCAAAATGAGTATTGGTCCATTGCTGTTGGCCTTTAGATTTTCATGAAATTGTCAAGAGTTGAACGTAATAAATGTGTGCTGTGCCTGTACACCATGAGTTCATGTGCTTATTCCTAAGCGTAATACTTGGTCGTTGTTCGTGTTAAACATATCTTCATATATAGCAGTCTTTGGTATTAACTTTTTTGGAAAACGCCAACACTTTCTTATCTTTCAGCCAACAAATAAAGACGAGGTACTTCCCTTCCTTGTACATCCTTTTTAAGCCTTTGCTATAACACCCTGATCATTGGTTGAATCAGTGCTGGGGGGCAAGAAAAAACTAAAACGTATCACTGCGATTACACTGCTCATGAGATGGTGCATTGTCCCAGTAGAAGAATTAAGTTTTGTTTTCTTTGTTTCTCAACCTCTTCATTGGATGAACAGATTTGTATACAAACAATCAGAAATATTTCTTATTTCGTTGGTATCCAAGTGACAAAGGTTGGAAACAAGATAGCGTCACGCTCCAGTATACCCAGCTGTAAATTGGTAATTGACTCTGCTCTTGAGTGAATAACCTTCTAAACCTTCTTTGAGAATTGTTTCTTTAAAATTTTTAAGGAAGGCTAGATAAAGGCATAGGCAACGATGAAGGAAGACTAGTCACCCCAACCTTAAAGTTCAGATATGAGGACAACTATTAACAAGCCTCTTCCAATTTCACATCTTTCAGGTTGATTGTTGAAAACTGAAGCAGTTTTTCGAAGCTGGACCTCGTATATCGAAGTCTCTTACACTTCACTCTCCTACGGCAGTACCTGTCGTTACCTTGACCTTTATGTTTTTTTTAAATCAAAACTCTAGCATTGATATACAAACTTGGGACCCAAAGATACAGCAATAGAGAATGCAGTCAGCGACCCATAGCTTGACTGCTTGCGTCAGGGTCAGCGAACCAGAGCTGACCAAGACCCTACTCCACCTCCACGTGGTGGTCCTGGAAACAGGCTGCATCACTGCAGTCTGGCTGAGAGAGTACGTGGATCGAAGAGTTCGGAATTGGGGCAAACCCGGTTCCAACTAAAAATGCCGTGCTGAAGTCGGATGTGTCGGCCGAAAGGCCAGATATCGCAGCTCCGGTTGTAAACAGACACAACGCAACCAACGTCCTTTTCAGGACGAATATCGAGTCTCTTAACACTTCGACGGAAGAAGGAAGAAGAATATAAAAAGCATTGATCATACAAACTTTTGTAGCCAAAGAAATGCAGTCAGGGCGACCTACATAGGCTTGACTGCGAAGGGGAAGGGAAACGGTCCACAAAATGGTGCTGAAGTGGAGGTGTCGAAAAGTCGCAGTCTCGGTGTTAAGCGACACAGAGCTGTCCTCCACGTGGTTCCATGGACTGCATCACTGCAGGCTGAGAGAGTAGGGATCGAAAGGGAAGCAAACCCGTTCCTCATAAAAATGCCCGTGCTGAAAAGTCCGGGATGTGTCGGCCGAAAGTGCGGACAGATATGCTCCAGTGTTAAACAACAGTACAGACCTTTTCAAAAGAAATAAAGGCCTCGTCCTAAAAAGTGACAGAAAAAGAAAATGACATCAAGACAGAAATAATGGCAATAACCAAGAAAACGATTTTTCCAGATTGCGCCACCAAAGTGAATGAAATAGTTTTGAAACAAGTCAATGTATTCAAATGCCAAGACATGGTGATAACATATACACCCTACTACAGGGGTCGGCAACCCAGGAGCTTTAGTAACACCGCGCCCTTTAAAGATCTACGATACATACATACACACACACATATATATATACATATATATGTGTGTGTATATATATATGTGTGTGTGTATGTGTGGGGATGGGTGGGTGGGTGGGTGTGTGTGTGTGGATGGGTGGGTTGGTGGGTTGGTTGGGGGTAAGGGGGAAATAATGAACCTTCCGAATAAAAGATCGCGGTCCTATCTCAGGCAGTTCACGGATACACTTTAGTAGCCAGCTCGAGAGTTTTCATTGGGAAAGCGAGAAAAGTACCTATGATAATGAGGACACAGCGATTTTAAGTGTCGACGGTATAGGTGTAATCCTAAATTTGCCAACTTAAAATTATTATTTTTTTTTTTTGCCCTAAGTCGCCTAAAGATCTACCAAATCATTCACTGGGGTCTACCCGTAGATCGGGATCGACTGGTTACCGACCCTTGCCCTAATATAACCGATGGACCTTCTGTTTTATATGATGAACAAAGCGCGCCTCGTCAATACGAGGCTAAAACTCTGGAGAAAAAAAAAAAAACAACAACAAAGTTGATGAATATCGTCATGTGAACTCGGTGGAGGCTGTAGCAAATGTTAGTGTTGGATGACAGCTCACGTGAGACCTGGACACATTTCTTTGGCCCCCACTTCCATTCCTTGGATCTGCGTCAGCACAGTTGATAGTTGCCTGCTGTAAGGTACAACTTTGCATTTTCAATGTGGCGCATTTTCTGTAAAGAAAATTTCCCCCACACATTAACTGACATTCCTTCACATCCCCTTATGCTCACTTATCCTATTTCTCCCGCTTTTTTTTTATAAACCCTCTGTGGATCTGTGGATGGGAAGGAGCTTCGCTCCTGACCGGGTTGGAAGGAAAGTCCTCGGGTTCCCCAGCCTCGCAATGACATGTCATTGGGACGAAGGGCTGAAAGCCCAAGTGCCGCTGGTTAAGAAAAAAAAAAAAAGAGCTTGAGATCGGTACTACAGCTAGCCGCTTGCAGAAAACCTGTGCCAATCTACTTCTTAAGCTTCTTGTAGTGGTGGTTCATACTCTAACGTCTTTTTTCTTTACACCAAAGATGTACATTTAAGAAGATAAACAGTTCGATCGCACTTTACGCGGACTTTACTTACGCGGTTTCCAGCTATACGCGGTTGGTTGGCCAAGGAAGCCTAAATGTGTGCATTGTAAATTATTGTAATTATTTACAGAAATATTGGGAGCCGCGCTAGCGTAGTGGTTACAACACCGCTCTGGCGACCGGGTGATACAGGATCAAACCCGGGCGACGGCATTTGAGGATTTTTCGTCGACCGGGATTTGGACTGGATTAACTCGAGACCTGGCGAGGACATTTGAAGGAGTGTCGTCGACCAGGGACTGGCGGCTCCTGAGCCGACCCAGCTGGGTACCTCCGAAATCGGCGAGTATTTGCCTGAATGACGAGGGACACCTGTCTCTGTACAAGAAATAAAGGGATACTCACGTAAAATCAATGTCAGGTTAGACATCCCAGGAAGTAGAAAATGCCTTTCAGGAGAAAAAGAAAGTACTGGCGGTTTTTGTAGACTTGACAAAAGCCTTTGATAAGGTATGGAAAGAAGGACTCCTCCTTAAGATGCTCAACAGCAAAATTGAAGGGAGAATGTTCAACTGGATACGGGACTTTCTTCGATACCGCACAGGAAGAGTAAAACTTGATGGGAAACTGAGCCATCGCGTCACTCTACAACAGGGTGTGCCACAAGGAGGAGTTATCTCCCCCACACTTTTTATCATATATATAAATGATATTGCAGAACTTGATGGGAAACTGAGCAATCGCGTCACTCTACAACAGGGTGTGCCACAAGGAGGAGTTATCTCCCCCACACTTTTTATCATATATATAAATGATATTGCAGAGAAACTGTCCGGGCATATCTCCAGGGCTCTTCATGCTGACGATTTTGCTGCCTGGTGTGCTGCTGATCATTTGCCTACTGCGAAGTTCAGGATGCAAGCAGCGCTAAATACCATCGGTAAATGGGCATCAGATTGGGGAGTACAGATAAACCTCTCCAAGACAGTAGCAACCTGCTTCTCTCTGTCAAATCGCAGAGAAACGATCAAACTGCAGCTAAATGGAAGTGAGCTTCCAATCGAGGAAAACCCAACATACCTAGGAGTCAAGTTGGATAAGAGACTCACCTGGAAGCCGCACATAAAAGCAGTAGAACAGAGAGCAATAAGAAAGCTCTCTATTATGAAGAAACTGGCTGGCACAAGTTGGGGGGCAAATACCAACATACTTAAAAAAGTCTATACAGGCACAGTCAGACCTGTACTTGAATATGGCATGTCAGCCTGGGCCACAGCATCTAAAAACAAACACAGAATGTCTAGGGAAAGTGCAAAATTCAGGCCTTAGACTAATCACTGGAGGGATGAAGACTTCTCCAATCCAGGCAATGGAGCGATACACCAACATCCGCTCTCTTGATGACAGACGTGAGGAAAAGGTATTCACTCACAGTGAGAAGCTTCTACGAATGCCAAGTCATCCAATGCATGCCAAACTCCATAATGTGACTAAGAACAGGCTGAAAAGAACCAGCTTCCTAAACATCTCCAAACATCTGCATCGATGCCATGAAGACCTCCTCCCAAATCGATCTACTGAGATTGAAATGTTAATTGATTACGAGGAGCCAGACGACTGCCATGGAAATATATCTATCATCACAGAAGTCCCTGAAATAAAAAAGAAAGGCCACCTGACCCCTCAACAACTAAAAACTTTGGCTCAAGAAATGATTGAAGAAAAGTACAACCCGAAGGAGTGGACACATGCATACACAGATGGATCTGCTGAGGGGGTAGTAAAGAACGGTGGAGGAGGCATTTTTATAAGATTCCTAAATGGAAAGATCATCCGAAAGGAATTCCCAACTGGAAAGATCTCCTCCAATTTTAGGGCAGAAGCTATGGCACTACTGCAAGCCCTGAAGATCCTCACCAGACCTGAACAGCAGCCACAAGCTAAGATAGTAATCTTCACTGACTGCAGGTCATTACTGGAATCAATACAAAACACCAGAAATGATAACATGATGAATGAGATCAGATCTGAGCTTAACATCATCCAAAGGTCATCAACCATTGCCCTTCAGTGGTTACCTGCCCATTGTGGAATCGCTGGTAATGAGAAAGCAGATGCTCTATCAAGAAGTGGCAGTAAAATGGAACAATACAGCCACCCATTGCCCTATCGGGAAGCAAAAACCATCATCCACAACAAATACAAAAATCAGTGGAAGGAGGAAGGGGATATATACAGCAGAGATGACCCAATCCACCACCTAAACAGACACCAACAGACGACAATTTTCCGCCTGAGAACTGGTCACTGCAGATTACTTGGACATCTATATCGCCTCAAGATATCCCACACGAATGAATGCCCATGTGGAACTGATATCCAGACTCCAGAACACATTCTCCAGAACTGTCCAACCCATGACAAATTGCGACGTGCGACCTGGCCAAAAGGTGATGAGCTCCAGCAGAAGCTATGGGGCTGCCGCGCCGACCTGGAAAAGACTGTGGACTTCGTCCTGGCGACAGGCCTGCAGATTTAGCATGACTACAAACCGAACGCAGAAGAAGAAGAAGACATAAATAATAACCTGAGATTTCGCCTCGAGTATTAGCGGGCGTACGAAAAAAAACAAAACAGGAATATTATTTTTTAAATAAATACATAAAAGATTGTTTATTAAAACTATATTTAAGAAAATAAAATGTAAAATAAAGCAAAATAATAAATAAAGAAGATGAAACACACCAAGTACTTGGTAACTAAGCAAAAGTCACTTGTATGTATTCATTTTCGAAAGCATGTCCCGCACATAATGTCAGGTTGTCATATTGGTGTTACATTGTTGCACAAATAGTGGAAGACAGGCGCGATACTCCCTGAAGCTTGCGTGAAATTCTTTTGTGACCATTTCAATGCATCATCCTTTTATAAAATGTATTTAAGAGAACCGAGCTTTTGTTCTGTTTCTATTTTGCCTTCCTGCTCCTTTTCGAACAGGCAAGGTTGTAAAATGTTCCTTTTCGATGACATAATCCAGAACTGCGGCTCTTACAGTTTCTGTAAGCGTGTATTCACTGTCTTATTAACGCTGTTCAGTGTTAAACTATAAATTTGAAAAATAAAATCCTCTTATTGTAAACAATGGCTTCTAAACGTAAAGAAGGAGTCCTTAAATGTGCTGAATTTTTTTTAAAATAAAAAGCGAAAATTTTTAACTTTAAAAGAGAATAAATTAAAACAGTTTTTTTTTTTTTAAGAACACTATCAACTGCAAGACATTATTTTAAATAGATGTATTTGCCTAATCATTTAAATGTAATACTAACCAGCTTGTGTCGTTCATTTTAGGATGGTAGTAAACGTGTCCCTATTCGCAGCTGTCACAAAATATGTTCGTTTTTTCTGGGCTTTACTCCTCTCCGACGTTATTATTTACCAATCGTTCACATGCTAATTCTTCCAGTATTCGTTGTTTTCGCTTTCATCATTTGTGGTGGGTTTAGATGTTATGAATGTTGGTGTTGTATATAATTTGTAACTGAGTGAGGTCAAGCTGTGAAGGCCCCTGAGTCTAACATTTTATGAGGTGTGTTCTCAGGGACCTTTCTGCTACCACTCTAAGATCTCACTCAGAGTTGTATTTTACTCCTATAATAAATGATGACTACGTCTAAATGTCTAGGGTAATGTAAGTGTGGTGTGATGGTACTTCTCGGCACGCAAAGAAAGCGGCGGGCAAGTACTGATCCCATGTATCAGGTTTTTCATGTGCCAGCTTTCGCAGGATAGAAATGAGAGTCCCATAGAACCTCTCTACCTGGCCGTTCCCTTGGGGGTGATACGGACTACAATGAAAATGCTTGGCTTGGAAGATCCTAAAAACTTCTTCTGTTAGTTTCCCCTTGAACTGAGAGCGGTTATCAGTCAAGATTTGATGCAGGAATCCTAACCTCGTGAATATTGTAAGTAATGCCTCTGCCACATGCTTCGAATCGATTGACGACAGGGCTACCGCCTCTCCCCTGTGACGTACGTCTAAGTATGACAAATGAATTTCCCTGACTCGATGGATGACAACAGAATATTGGCCTCTCATAACTTTAGAACCCCTGATCATCTGTTGTAACTTTAACCTGCATGCAGCATTTCCACGAGAACTTTACACGCTGGATCATTAATATGTAGCCTGCTATCTTCTGTGAACTTTTGAGATCGCATGGCCTTTGATGGGAGGTTAAATCATGCCCTCAACCATCTCTGAGAACGATTTATAGCAATCTTTTCCTTAACGCCGGCCCAAAAGAGGACGTGGCCAGAGACTCACTCCTGTTTCTAGAGCAATTAACAGCAGTTCAATTTCTTACCTGGCTGTCACCCTGCCTGGTGGGAGTTGCCATAGCTTCTCAGAACAGCGGTACCATCAAAGCCAGGCTGATCTTCAGAATTCAACGTGGGGCGGTATACGATCTAAAGAAATCAGGGAACTCCCAGCTAACGTAGTTAGCTTCTCGAGAAATTTTTCGCACTCTCATGCGAGCAGCCTGAGACGAAGAAAATCGGTAGACCGGAGGAAACGGAGGAATCGCAGCGGTTAACACAACGGCGAGGTACCTCGGATTCTGCTCTACTTCAAGAAAAGTGTGAAAACCTAACACGTCCTATTTAAGTTACATTTGAGAAGTATAAATAAAGAACTCCAAAAACTGCATTTTATCGTTCGTTCTGACAGAATCCTAGTTTCACTAGCATAGTCGGATTCCTGCTAGATTTCATCTACCTTCGTTGACTATTGGAGTGTATTCTTTCTGCGCAAACGGTAATTTATACATTAGCTTCGAGTGATCAGTGGTCTAGTTATTTCAATTTATTTCATTGGATTGTGGTGTAAATTTAACTTTATTAAATAAACCCATTTTCAAAGTTCTAGTGCAAACTAATGTTACAGCTAAAAGTATTTCCTAATACACTTGACGCGTAAATTAATTTTGCAGACGTTAAAAGGAATTATAACCAGTAAATCCAGTTTAGTTCTGTATAGATAGATGTGCTTTTAATTATTTTAACTCACGGGGAGTTTTTCTGATTTGTTAATTGACGACGCTAATAAAGAAAATAGGCTAACTGTAATTTATCGCGTGTCAGATTATAATATGATTTGTAATGCATTTCTTGTTTTGATTATCTTTCATTCAGAACGATCATTCAACCTGCATCCCAGCAATTATTAATTATATACAGAGTTCTGCCAACTCAATTCGATAACTCCAGTAACATATGAACCTTTTTTAAAGCTAAACTTGTGGCGACCTGTAATGGGCCCCACTCCTCTGAATTTAACTGAGAATAAAGCCACCCAAGAAACACTTTTAAAATACTAGTTCATATAGGCTAGTCCTTAAAGTAAACTGGAAGCAGAACATATTTTATTCACTGCCCTATTTGTGAAGAAAAAAACATAGATCTACCTGAACACTGTCTGTCAAGTATATTCAGTGGATTTTACACCCCCCCCTCCCCCGAAGAAGAACTTACCTCAGTGTTTTTTAACTTGTGACATTACGGAAAAAGAAAGTTATCTCCACCAGCTGTGCCAATTTTAGGAACCACACCATACCTCACGCCTAGCCAAATGCCTGTGCCATTCATTAGGAACTTTATCTAAACCAACAATAGCCTTTACGCTTCACCGTCTGGCGATTTTTTGAGACTATTTGTTACCTCGTTAAATCTGGGGCCTGACACGGAAGAAATAAGAGGACCATTGTCCATTATTCCACGGTATTTGCTTCTCTGGTAAATAATTCCTAGAGTGACAAAAATTAACCATTTTGGTAAGTCTGCGTGTGTGTTTGTGGGATGGCCAGCCCTAGTGTGTTTTTTTTTTTAATGAAAGGAGATTTAATCTTTTCTTTACCCTTTTAATTAGTTCGACCTAGCATTAAGGTGCATTATATTCATTGTACGGGATTTCTCCTAGCGGGATTGTGTAACTGTGTTCATTCCCCCCTCCCGTAAAATTTGTATGATTAAAGGGAGACATTTGAGAACCCTAGCTTTTCCTCTACACCACCCCCTCCCCTTTTACTGTAACCCCTTGCCTCAGAGTAATAAATTTACCAGTGGGTTAAATTGCCTATCTCTGATCCCCCCCCCCCCCCCCTTTCTTGTCTTTTGGACCGGGTCTTGTCTGTTAGTAAATACAAACGGGAAACGGTGGATGGGATATTTCTCCTCAAACCCCCCTCTTCCCTTATCATATTTGTATTCTGTAACCTTTGATTTTTGACTGTAAATGTATAATTATTTGTGACTGCTTTATGATAATAAAGGTATTAATCTTTATTTGTGTTGGTTGTCCGCTGGCCCAAAACTCCAAACATTTCCATCTGTGTAGACTGTATTCGTGTACGATTGTGCGACAGAATCGCCAAATCGGTGAGTGCGCCTGAGCAACTGGAACTGACAAACAATTGTTTGTTCAGAAGAGAGATAGGAATAGTCTGTGAGAAACAGATATTGTCGTAATAAGAGACTGTCCTTGCTCTTCCCAGCGCTTGTGAATCTACTACCTCATTCTCCTAAATCCTTATTCTCACAGAGCCTTCATAATTATGACAGGTTTGTTTTTTTTTCCACAGGAGCAGGCAGTTAGTGATAATAAAAGATTTGTCACCTTTGTATTCTCTGGCAGAGGGAATTGAAATTTTTTGGTTATATAATTGCTGGGACTGCGTGATTGTTTTACAATCACTAAAAGGTTTTGAAGCGTTTGAGTTGAGCTAAGCTAAAGACGGATTGTTCTGATTTTAAAAAAATTAAGTTAACTACGTCTCATCTCAACATTGTCTTCAGGGACGGAGTTTGTTTTTAGAGAATTAACATTTTCTGGGGAAAAAAAAGGGGGGGAAAAAATTATTTTTCCTTTTTAATTGTTTTAATTTAAATCTTTCTCTACTGATAGTAATAGTAGATTTTTTTCTAGTGTAACTTACCAATTAATTGGCATAGTTGCTTGCGTTAAAAGTCTTAAGTGACAATAATAGCGGCGATAAGTTAACACACGAGGTCATTAAGTAAATTGTTTTTACTTTCGGTTTTCTCGTAGCGGCTTTGTTTTTTCCCTTCTTGTTCTTTCTTAATACTCTCAAATAGTAGAAGCATCCAGTTCTTCAATCATGGCAGAGAGAATTAGGATAAGATCCATTCTCAGACAGGAAGCGAAAGACTCAGGATTAGACACAGAAGCCGCGAATCTGTTTATCAACCAGGAATTGGAAATATATGACGCGCAGCAACAAAGAGCAGAAGCAGAGAGGAAGGAAGAGAAACAAAAAGCAGAAGCTGAGAGGAAGGAAGAAAGAGAGAGAGAGAAGAGACGGCAGAAGCTAGGAAGAAAGAAGCGGACGATCGTCAATTGGAGCAGAAGAAAATTGAGGCAGAGATGGAAGCTCGCAGGGAAAGAGAGAGAGAGCGAGAAAGACAACATGAACTGGCGCTTAAGGCTTTAGAGAGTCGGGGCGCCTCTACTCCGAATAACGGAGAGCCGTCTTCGCCCCAGTCTCAGTCAATGGACCTCTCCAGCACTCATTCTGCCCAATTAGCGGCGATGTCTTTTGCTTTAGAATCTTTTCCTAGCCCTAATGAAAAAATTGACAGCTACCTAGAAAAATTCGAAAGGCTCGCGAATCTGTATGGGTTAGAGAGTTCCCGCTGGGCACTTAAGCTCTCAACGTCACTAAAAGCTAATGCTTATGACGTGTACATGAAGCTGGGAACCAACCAACATGATTACGACATGCTGAAAAAGGCCTTGCTAGAACGGTTTGAGATGATCGCCCGAAAATTCCTGCAAATGTTCAGGAACAGCCGAAAAGAGAGCACGGAAACATTCCCACAATTCTCTTCACGTCTCACGGGCTATTTGACAAAGTGCATTGAATTATCTGACCTACCTCTTACGTATGAGGGACTACTTGAACTTGTTCTTGTGGAACAGATAAAGGCAACTTTTACAAACGAAACCCGTAGATTTTTGGCTGAACAGGGCGCAGTCAGGCTTGAGGACATCCTCAATAAGGCCGAACGCTATACCAATGCAATGGCCGAACTTCCGAAAACTAAACGTAAACCCACAGATGAGCCATCTCGAAAACAAAATCTAGAGCACTCATCCTATTCTTCTAATTCCTCTCAGAATTATAACCAACGAGAAAATAATACCCAGAGACCTCCACAGGAAAAATCGAAATTCTACAAAACCCGATACCCCCCAACAACAATTCTGATCAGCCCACCAAGCATACGTGGCAGCGCGGCCACCAAGGTCAAGGAAAAGGAAAGACCCCTACACCAGGAACGTCTGATCAGGGCAAGACGAACCGGGCCTAACCGCGTTGGATGTTTGCATACAGCCTCGAAAGGTAGAGTCAATGTCAGTGATTCTCAACCTGAGGGGGACCGACCCTCAACTCGAGGAACTGTAATTTTGAATGGTACCTCAACCACTTGTCTCTTTGACACTGGATTAAGTTTTAGTTGTATTGTTGCTAGACACCTAGTCAAACCAGGTCAGGAGACAGAGGAAACCGTCAATCTTAGTGGAGTTTTTAAGAGTGATGCGCCCAGGAAGCTGCCTATCGCACTGGTAGAAATACACTCTGACTTTGTCAGAGGGGTTATTAAAGCGGCCATTATGGATGATCCCATCTACCCAGTTATCCTGGGATGTAGATATGTGTTTATTGGGAGACCAAAGGAGCCGATTGTGGCAGCGGTAACCACAAGAGGGCAAGCCAAGAAAGAGAGGGAGCCTGCGCCAAATTTTGTTGCCGAATGAACTGAAGGAGGCGCAACCAAAGGACCCTACTCTGGAGCCCTGCTTTAAAAGACTGCCCATGGCTAAGGACCCCAGACACAACGGAGACATCTTTTCTAAGGATGGCGTATTGTATCGTAGAACGGGCAACCCGGACACGGGGAATAACCAGCTCCTAGTACCGACGCAGTACCGAAGCCAGATCTTAGAGATGGGGCACTCTCTTCCCTTTAGCGGACATATGGGACAAAACGCCACTATTCAGCGAATAAAAACCCACTATTGGTGACCAGGAATGAACTCTGACATTATCAGGTATGTAAAATCCTGCGCCCAGTGCCAACGGGTAGCACCCAAGCACTTCACACCCCCAGTACCCATGGGGCAAATGCCAATAGTAGGGACTCCATTTGAACGGGTTGCTGTCGACATCATTGGACCCCTGGAAAGGACCAAAAGAAAGCACAGGTTCATCCTGACTTTAGTCGACACTTGCACAATGTGGGCCGAAGCTGTACCGCTACCATGCATAAATTCCAAGCATGTCGCAGAAGCCCTCGTGCAAATCTTTACACGGTTGGGATTCCCTCAACAAGTTTTGACGGACAATGGATCCCAATTCCGTAGCCTGTTAATGGAGGAGATCTTTAAGATCTTGAGGGCCAAACATATCCACACAAGTCCCTATCATCCGGCCGGAAATGGGCTCGTGGAACGTTTTAACGGCACCCTCACCACCATGTTACGTAAGCTGGGTCAGGAGAAACCGGAAGACTGGGACCTATATATATCGGCTGCCTTATTCGCCTACCGAGAGATTCCCCAAGCGTCTACGGGATTCGCGCCAGCTACACTTTTATTTGGCAGACCTATTAAGGGGCCACTAGAAGCCTTACTTCGGCCCCTCACAGACCAAAAGGCTGACGAGACAGTCGTCTCTGCAAACAAGTATGTATCTGAGCTCAAGGAAAGGTTAAAGCTAGGATGGGATCTATCCAACACCAACCTTAAGAAAGCCCGCGCTAAACATACTAAAAGATACAACAAAGCTGCAAAAGAGAGAGAACTACAACCAGGGGAGAAAGTTTTGTTGCTACTTCCAACCTGAAGCAATAAACTTCGCATCGGATGGCAAGGGCCGTTTACCGTCCTTAAAAAGATCTCACGTACTAATTACAAGATCTCCATTAAAGGAAAGAAGAAGGTCTTCCACATAAATCTGCTCAAGAAATATCTGGAAAGACCAGTGCCATCCTCCGAGCATCTCCTGGCTGTCGCCATAGCAACGGAAGACGAGGAAGATGATGATGGTTGCATGGAGTACCCATTGCAACCCACAGAATCCTTTAAAGATGTCAGGTTCGGCGACAATCTCTCACCAGAACAACAAACAGAAACCAGGGCGCAACTACAGCAGTACAGTGCAGTCTTAACGGATGTACCTGGTCGAACAAATCTCATCGAATTTGACATGAAATTAACAAACGAGACCCCTGTTCGAACCAGAGTATACCCCATTCCGTACGCCAAAGCTGATGCACTTCGCGGAGAAATAGACAAGCTGCGTCAGCCTCCCCCCCCCCCCCCCCCCCCCCCCCCCCCCCCCCCCCCCACAGGAATTATCAGCGAGTCTACATCTCCTTACAGTTCGAGTGTAGTGCTGTTGCAGAAGCCCAATAAGGAAGTTCGGCTGTGTATTGATTACCGGTTGCTAAACGCTGTAACGGAATTCCAGCCTGAACCGCTCCAAACTGCTTCTGAGTTGTTCACCAAGCTCAGCAAGGCGACAATTTTCTCCAAGATTGACCTCAGTAAAGGTTATTATCAAATACCAGGCAAGGAGGAAGTTAAACCTTTGCTAGCTTTCAGCACTAGTGAAGGACATTACACATTTAATGTGATGCCGTTCGGACTGCATAACGCACCAGGAGTGTTTAACAGGATGATGAGAAAGCTTTTAGAACCCTTGCAAAGTCCCCACATCCATAATTTCATGGACGACATCTTAATTGCATCGGAATCCTACGAAGAACATATTGCTACAGTCGCTATGCTCCTTAGGAGACTACATGAAACTGGTCTCACAGCCAGACCTAGCAAATGTCTCATCGCATTTGAAAAGCTGGACTTCCTGGGGCACACTATTTCTCACGGCTGTAGTTGGCCTATTAATAAGAACGTGGAGAAAATAGTGGCAGCAAAAAGACCCCGAACAAAGAAAGACATCAGGTCATTCTTATCACTATGTGCTTACTATCAGAAATACATCCAGAACTTCAACGGACTGACAGCACCTCTGACTGACCTCACCAAGAAAGGTTGTCCTGATAAGGTCATGTGGAATCAAAAGTGCGAACATGCATACAGCACTCTGAAAGGACAGTTGGCGGCATACCCCATCCTAAGGTTACCTGACCTTAAGAAACCTTTCGTACTGAGAGTTGACGCGTCAGGTCAGGGCATCGCTGCAAGCCGAGGACGGTGACACGAACCTGCTATTCCCAGTTGCTTACGGCAGTCGGAAACTGAATAAAGCGGAACGCAACTACAGTGTCGTTGAAAGAGAATGTCTCGCTCTGATTCATGGCATCAGACGCCATCATGAGTTTCTGTATGGTACTTCTTTCACGGTGCAAACAGACCATGCTCCATTAGCTTTCCTGGGTGCCAATAAGGAATTCAACGCAAGGATAATGCGTTGGGCCTTGCTATTGAGTGTTTATTCCTTTAAAGTGGAATATATTCCAGGAAAACAGAATGTCGGAGCTGACTTCTTGAGTAGAAACTGGACCACGGAGGAAGAGGAGAAAATCGACGATGCCAATCATCCAAAAGCTACCGATCAGGGCAGCTTCATTGTCATAAATGAAACATGAAAACGAGTTTCCATGTCTCAAAAGTGGGGACGATTGTGACGTACGTCTAAGTATGACAAATGAATTTCCCTGACTCGATGGATGACAACAGAATATTGGCCTCTCATAACTTTAGAACCCCTGATCATCTGTTGTAACTTTAACCTGCATGCAGCATTTCCACGAGAACTTTACACGCTGGATCATTAATATGTAGCCTGCTATCTTCTGTGAACTTTTGAGATCGCATGGCCTTTGATGGGAGGTTAAATCACGCCCTCAACCATCTCTGAGAACGATTTATAGCAATCTTTTCCTTAACGCCGGCCCAAAAGAGGACGTGGCCAGAGACTCACTCCTGTTTCTAGAGCAATTAACAGCAGTTCAATTTCTTACCTGGTTGTCACCCCGCCTGGTGGGAGTTGCCATAGCTTCTCAGAACAGCGGTACCATCAAAGCCAGGCTGATCTTCAGAATTCAACGTGGGGCGGTATACGATCTAAAGAAATCAGGGAACTCCCAGCTAACGTAGTTAGCTTCTCGAGAAATTTTTCGCACTCTCATGCGAGCAGCCTGAGACGAAGAAAATCGGTAGACCGGAGGAAACGGAGGAATCGCAGCGGTTAACACAACGGCGAGGTACCTCGGATTCTGCTCTACTTCAAGAAAAGTGTGAAAACCTAACACGTCCTATTTAAGTTACATTTGAGAAGTATAAATAAAGAACTCCGAAAACTGCATTTTATCGTTCGTTCTGACAGAATCCTAGTTTCACTAGCATAGTCGGATTCCTGCTAGATTTCATCTACCTTCGTTGACTATTGGAGTGTATTCTTTCTGCGCAGACGGTAATTTATACATTAGCTTCGAGTGATCAGTGGTCTAGTTATTTCAATTTATTTCATTGGATTGTGGTGTAAATTTAACTTTATTAAATAAACCCATTTTCAAAGTTCTAGTGCAAACTAATGTTACAGCTAAAAGTATTTCCTAATACACTTGACGCGTAAATTAATTTTGCAGACGTTAAAATGAATTATAACCAGTAAATCCAGTTTAGTTCTGTATAGATAGATGTGCTTTTAATTATTTTAACTCACGGGGAGTTTTTCTGATTTGTTAATTGACGACGCTAATAAAGAAAATAGGCTAACTGTAATTTATCGCGTGTCAGATTATAATATGATTTGTAATGCATTTCTTGTTTTGATTATCTTTCATTCAGAACGATCATTCAACCTGCATCCCAGCAATTATTAATTATATACAGAGTTCTGCCAACTCAATTCGATAACTCCAGTAACATATGAACCTTTTTTAAAGCTAAACTTGTGGCGACCTGTAATGGGCCCCACTCCTCTGAATTTAACTGAGAATAAAGCCACCCAAGAAACACTTTTAAAATACTAGTTCATATAGGCTAGTCCTTAAAGTAAACTGGAAGCAGAACATATTTTATTCACTGCCCTATTTGTGAAGAAAAAAAACATAGATCTACCTGAACACTGTCTGTCAAGTATATTCAGTGGATTTTACCCCCCCCCCCCCCCCGAAGAAGAACTTACCTCAGTGTTTTTTAACTTGTGACATTACGGAAAAAGAAAGTTATCTCCACCAGCTGTGCCAATTTTAGGAACCACACCATACCTCACGCCTAGCCAAATGCCTGTGCCATTCATTAGGAACTTTATCTAAACCAACAATAGCCTTTACGCTTCACCGTCTGACGATTTTTTGAGACTATTTGTTACCTCGTTAAATCTGGGGCCTGACACGGAAGAAATAAGAGGACCAGTCCATTATTCCACGGTATTTGCTGCTGTGGTAAATAATTCCTAGAGTGACAGAATTCACCATTTTGGTAAGTCTGCGTGTGTGTTTGTGGGATGGCCAGCTGTGGTAAAGTGGGATGTTATAAATATTTATAGGGGACTTAGTGTACTGACTGAGATCAGCTGTGAAGGTATCTATATCTAATAAGAGTAGTGTATTATAGATAACCTTACTTACTGCCACATATGTATACCTCAGTCAGAATTATTCTGGAATAATGTGATGACTACGTTATATGTCTAGGGTATGTGTATGATGAAGTGTAAGTCATAACAACAACAGACAGATAAACAATTTAATTTATTCCACCACACTTGACAACACTGTGACACTCACATACATAAAACACTCTAAGAGGATATCTTAAAGGAGTCACTGATAACTTTTCAAATAACAATATGTATTCAGTGCTGTCATGAATGTATATGTGTCCTGATTCAAATACAAAGGGAACCAGGAATCACAATCAATTTTAATTACAAGTTATATGTACAGAATTTATTAATATGATTCTTATAGTGACATATATTATTAATGGTATCCTATGTGTGTCAGTTGTGTAGTGGTAATATGAGGTAATACTGGTTTTGTTTTGTTCAAGCTCTGTTGGTATTTGTCATCATGACTTCAATAGTTTGTTTCTATTGGAACTAGTATTGGAGATGTTCTCAGTTCCTGGTATTAAAACAATTAAATTCCCCTCTTAATTTTAGTTTATAATGTCATTTTAAGATGGGGGTACATAATGTTGAGCTCCATGGCCACACTCTCTTATCTTGCGTGATGACTGCAGTAAAAGACTCCTCTGCTTGATTACTGTAATGAGTTCTGGAGCCACCCCACTGGATGCTATATGGACCAAGGAGTATGCTGTCCACCTCTGGCTTCAGCAAAGCTCTGACCAGGTGCTGCTCAATAACTTTAAGACCACGGTCCCTGAAACAAGAAGGTTGTACCTTCTACGTCAGAACTAATTTATACTCCATTTCTACACTGAGCACAATACATCACAAACATTGAGTTCAGAGCGTTAGGCCAACTGTCAGCTTCATCTGAAATACTTTATACCAGTATTTCCCTCCCTAATGGTTACTACGCCTCTGCAATTCCAGCATTATTTCTTTCTAGTTAATAATCTAGGTGTCAGTGTACTGTTTGGCCATTCCATGCAGTTTTACTTTCCTCCGACACCTTCTGTTCAGGCTGGAGCACTATAGGCTTTACATCATGTTCGCTACTGAACCACACATATATACAGACATAAATTATCAATTTACATTCAATTTTCATTAAAAGATATTGAATATTTCAAGCTTACCACAATTCATGGAAATAATAATAAACAGTTTCGTTGACTGGCAATGAATATAGCACAACTCCGATCTGCCGATGTCCCAGGCTTTATTTTATAAAAAATATACACTGGTGCTCAACGCACTGCTTCTTAGTAGGTTTATTACAAGATGTGGCAATGAACAGACGCTCTGAATTGTGTATATTCGCAGCTCTACCCAATCACACCACGTCTACACATCTTTTCAAAAAAGTACCCCTTTCTCACGTTTCCCCTGACAACACAAGATAGTATTTATAGTCCGACCAATCGTGTTTAGTCTTTCATTTGTTGCGCTCCAATCACATAGGAGTTAACATGGTAGGCTATTTCCGTAACGTAATGTTTTTTCAAACACGTTATAAAAAAATTTTATGAGCAGAAATGATTTCATGCTGTCAGGCACCCCCACTATTTTATTTTGGCCATAACTTGGTAATTCCTAGACTATTTGCGTAACGTTTTACATATTCTTTGTCAGCAAACCCTAAGGAACCCAAATATACGAATTTAAGGGAGCTAGGTGGCTGCGTTCAAAATGTGCATTTTCTACCACCTCCTGTTCACTTCAATCCCCATGTGGTGTCTGGGTACTGTCATGTTTTCAAACGTAAACCCATCTAATGTCATCTTTCCCAATAAGCGTTTTTCAGGATTTTAAAACCTAACTCTGGTATGGGTAGTGAATTTTATCACTGTCGATTTGAAATAAAGTTAGTGCATGTGGCCTTACACGCGTGATGGCAGCAATTGTGTATCGCGCGACGCGTGTTTAGTGTTGCAGGTGTCCCTGCTTTCTGCCTCTCCCTTCTCTCTATCCTTTAGTCCATCTGTCTTTTAGTTACGCCGTGTATAAAATGGAATGAATGAAATATTAAATTTAGGTCATTGATCAGCTTGCGTATCTCAAGGTTTTTCCAAGAAATACAGTACACGTTTCATTGAAGAAAGCGTGCAGCGACACAGTAGGCTTTTACTATCAACGTGAAAGCGTTACAATTTGCCGACGAAGTAGAAAACAAGGGGGATTTCGAGTACAGGCATTGTGACAGCACTGTTCTTTACCATTCTTCTTTCCTTTTATTAAATTTATTTGTTAGGCTTTGCATTTACGTTTTAATTTATATATGGGGATTAGAATAATTCACGACATCTCCCCTCTTAAAACAGACATTATATGTCAGTCCTTTATTCTATATACACATAGAGAAATTTATTATTATTTCTGGGGTTTACGGTGATTCTCATCACACGGATGGCGGCTTAAAAAATCCGCTCCCAAATTTGTTTTTCCAGATATATACTCAATGCTAAAATTATAGGGAGCCAAAAGCAAGGACCATCGGAGTAACCTAGAGTTCTCATGCCTAGCCTGGGCTAGAAACGATAAAGGTTTGTGATCCGTTTGCAACTTAAATGCCTTCCCATACAGATAAATATTGAATTTCTTTATTGCCCATATTACTGCAAGACATTCTTTTTCGCTAGTTGAGTAGTTGATTTCAGCTTTATTCAATTTTCTGCTAGCATATGCCACTGGGCTTAATTCCCCATCCAATGCATCTGATTTCTGTAGTAGAGTTGCACCTAACCCAATATTACTGGCATCCGTCCTTACTATGAATTCTTGACTTAAGTCAGGTAATTTCAAAATAGGTTTACTTGTGAGCTTTTCCTTCAATTCTTGGTAAGCCATTTCACATTGTGGTGTCCATGTAATGCGATCTGGATGTCCTTTACGTGTCAAATCAGTTAACGGTGCACATATGGAATTAAAGTTTTTGATATACTTCTGGTAGAAACCACATAATGAGACAAAGGATCTCACGTCCTTCTTGGTTTGTGGTCTCGGGGCTTTCTTTAGTTTCTCTAAATTCTTTGGGTCAGGGGTCATGTTTCCCTGATAAACTGTGTGTCCCAAAAATTCCAATTCTTTACATCCAACGCAACATTTGGTTGGTCGGGCTGTTAAATTTGCTTCCCTAAGTCGATCAAACAGCATCTTCAGAGAGTCAATGTGTTCCTCAAATGTTTCTGTTGCTATAAGGATATCATCCATGAAATTTGTTATACATGGATTATTCAGAGGGTCCAATAATTTTCTCATCATTCTAGAGAAGACACTAGGCGCATTCTTCAATCCAAATGGCAATCTATTAAACTCATAGTGTCCTTCTGAGGTACTAAAAGCTAGGTATGGTCTAACCTCAGGCTTTACTGGAATCTGATAGTATCCTTTACTCAGATCCACTTTTGAGAAATATTTAGCTTTATTTAGTCTGGCAAACAGCTGATTTGTATCCGGCAATGGATCCACCTGTCCTTCTGTAATAGCATTCAGTCTCCTGTAATCTATACAGAGTCTATGTTCTCCAGAGGGCTTCCTTAAGAGTACAACACCGGAACTATATGAGGATTCACTGTGTGAAATAATTCCTTCCTTCAACAGATAGTCTATCTCTTCCTTCAAAGCTTTCTCCTTAGCAAACGGAATCGAATATGGTTTCATACAGACAGGTGTGGGGTCTATCAGTTTCATATCATATTCCAATAGGTTTGTATGCCCTGGTCGGTCTGTTAACACCTCTGCATGATTATTTAGAACCTGTTGCACTCTCTCTTTCTGAGTTTTTGTAAATGTGTACTGATTTTCACCTGTGCTGCTGTCTCACAGGGGTGTAATGGATATTCAAATGATGAAAGTGGTTCCTTTTTCATCTCCATGGCGATGGACAAGGTCAACAAGTGTGTCTCTTCCTGATGTTCTCTTTCCAAATATTTCTTCAGGAGATTCACATGATAGATTTTTTCTTTCCCCTTCTTATCTATCTTATAATTTGTTCTAGACACCTTCTCTAAAACTGTATATGGACCTTGCCATCCAATCTGTAACTTATTCTGACTCCCGGGGAGAAGAAGCAGTACCTTCTCTCCCACAGCCAAATCTCTGTCTTTCGCCTTCCTGTTATAATAGGCAGCATGTTTCTTCCTGGCTTGTTTCAAATTTTCATTGGCAAGTTTCCAGCCAGTTTTTAACGAGTGGTCAGCTCATTCACATATTGGTATGAAGATGTAATGTTTTCCTCTGCCTTTTCATCAGTCCACGTTCTTAACAAAGCTACATATGGACCTTTAATTTTGTGGACCTATTTGTCCATGCACCGGTATGGTCTCTTCCACTCGAAGCTCTATAGTGATGATTTTTCTTCCCAGAATTATCATGCATAAAACGACCGCTACCAATTTTTCTTTTGGGGCTTTCTCCCCACTTAAAATTCTTGATGAGAGATTTCCTCTCTACATCCTCTTCCTCCAGTTTGTTTAAGTCCGATTGAGGGATTTTCGGCTTATCCTGGGGTAAGACATCTTTTTGCACTCTCCGCATAGTGGCCATTGTAAAACAGTTAAGTGAAGCTTGTCCGTGAAAAGGGGCTTCCCATTCCCTTTGGTCCACCTTATCAAATTTATATCTCTTTGTATTTTCAGGCCTACTTTTGCCCCTTGGCGTGTCCAGGTCCTGATCAATGTTCCCACTTGTGGGTGTTCCCTCATGTGCTATGCTACACCTTTCTACAAAATTCTCAATGTCCCATCTTGCTTTGGGCCAATAATAATTGTGAGCCACCTTTTGGATGATGGTACCTATTTTCTCATGGTCCCCATCTGGTTTCACATGTAGGCTCCTTATTAATTCTGTCCTATATCTCTTTGGAAGAACCAGCTGTCCGTGACCTTTGGATCTAGCTCCAGTCTTCCTATACATCAACTTGTTTTTCATGTAAAAATCTCCCTTGCCTGGAGTTGTATGACAAGTTGACAATTTCCTGAAACAAGGCTTGAGGGTCTTGTCCCCAGCCTGTGCCTTCCTCATCTCTTCTGGAGTGGTATTCAACATAATATCCTCCTCCTGTCTTGAGGTCGACCTGACCTGAAGGGTTGCCATGTACACAGGTTTCCTTCTACAATGGTCAGTGTCATGATTGTTCATCTTACAATTTTTACACCACCTTTTTCCTTGGTTGTAAGATTTTCTTTCATCATATTTCCTTTCATCGAATTGTGGGGTTTTATTTTTATTTTCATACCGTGGCCTATCAAACTGGTGCTTACCTTTGTTTTGATCCCTAGGATCAAATTTATTAAAGTTCTGTGGTGCCCGAAAGTTATCCACTTGTTTCTTTTTATTACCTGTTACCTCTGCTTGAGCTGCTTGATACCTTTCAGCAACATTTAGCAACTCACCCAGCCTCTCTGCACCTTGTTCCATGAGAAACTTTCTCAGGTCTGGAGCCATGGACTCTCTTAATTGCTCTATAAGGACCATTTCCTTAAGATCTTGGGTTTTCCCCAGAGAAGTCCATTTCTCCAAGTATGTCTCTATTCGTGCAGAGAACTGGTGATAGGTTTCACCTGACAGTAGTTTAGCATTCCTAAATTTTTTCCTATAAAATTCTGCATTCTTTTCATATCTTAACAAAAGAGCCTGCTTTAGCATGTTATAATTTTCCTGATCACTTCTGCTCATTTTTGCAAAAACTTCATAAGCTGCCCCACGAAGTCCCTGAGATAACTTTAAGCTCCACCTTTCTCTCTCTAACCCATATGTGGTAGCTAATAGTTCATACCTATTTAGATAGCTCTCTATATCATCGTCTTTCTCAACAAAATGATCTAAATGAAAATTCATAGCTGAGGTTGAGGCTCCCTGGCTAGCAGTAGCATCAGAGGCAAAGGGACTGGCACCATTTTCAGGAGCATGGCCTTGAAACTCAAACTCCCTTAGTCGTAACTCATGTTCCCTTTGTAATCTCTTCTCCTCCTTTTCTGCTTCCCTCTCTGCAGCTAATCTCTTGTCTTCTCTTTCTGCAGTCAATCTTCTTCTTTCTTTCTGCAGCTAATCTTTTGTCTTCTCTTTCTGCAGCCAATCTTTCTTAGCCTCAGCCTCAATCTGCAACCTCTTAGCCTCAGCCTCAATCTGCAACCTCTTAATCTCTTTTCCAGCTTCTATTCTCTTATCTTCGGCCAATCTTTCAGATTCTAATTTTCTTTCGGCCTCTTTTTCTAATCTTCTTTCTTCCCGTTCAATATATTTGTCACATTCAGCAGTGACATAAGAAATCATAATTTGCCCGTCCATTCCTAACTCTTTCGCAGTCTGTACAGCAGCAGATCGAAATTTTGCCAGGTCGGCCATTGTCTAACAGATAAATGTCTAAACAATTTTATCTATGACTAATTAACTCAAGACAACACAGGCACTGTGAGCTCAACCTTATTTATTTTCACCCAAGGATACCTTTTAATTCTTATTATTCCCTGAAGTGAATTACCCCCAATATTTGTAATAGGGAAAGATTCAAAATCCCGAGGGCGAGCCCCCAATATATGTGGTAAAGTGGGATGTTATAAATATTTATAGGGGACTTAGTGTACTGACTGAGATCAGCTGTGAAGGTATCTATATCTAATAAGAGTAGTGTATTATAGATAACCTTACTTACTGCCACATATGTATACCTCAGTCAGAATTATTCTGGAATAGTGTGATGACTACGTTATATGTCTAGGGTATGTGTATGATGAAGTGTAAGTCATAACAACAACAGACAGATAAACAATTTAATTTATTCCACCACACTTGACAACACTGTGACACTCACATACATAAAACACTCTAAGAGGATATCTTAAAGGAGTCACTGATAACTTTTCAAATAACAATATGTATTCAGTGCTGTCATGAATGTATATGTGTCCTGATTCAAATACAAAGGGAACCAGGAATCACAATCAATTTTAATTACAAGTTATATGTACAGAATTTATTAATATGATTCTTATAGTGACATATATTATTAATGGTATCCTATGTGTGTCAGTTGTGTAGTGGTAATATGAGGTAATACTGGTTTTGTTTTGTTCAAGCTCTGTTGGTATTTGTCATCATGACTTCAATAGTTTGTTTCTATTGGAACTAGTATTGGAGATGTTCTCAGTTCCTGGTATTAAAACAATTAAATTCCCCTCTTAATTTTAGTTTATAATGTCATTTTAAGATGGGGGTACATAATGTTGAGCTCCATGGCCACACTCTCTTATCTTGCGTGATGACTGCAGTAAAAGACTCCTCTGCTCGATTACTGTAAATGAGTTCTGGAGCCACCCCACTGGTTGCTATATGGACCAAGGAGTATGCTGTCCACCTCTGGCTTCAGCAAAGCTCTGACCAGGTGCTGCTCAATAACTTTAAGACCACGGTCCCTGAAACAAGAAGGTTGTACCTTCTACGTCAGAACTAATTTATACTCCATTTCTACACTGAGCACAATACATCACAAACATTGAGTTCAGAGCGTTAGGCCAACTGTCAGCTTCATCTGAAATACTTTATACCAGTATTTCCCTCCCTAATGGTTACTACGCCTCTGCAATTCCAGCATTATTTCTTTCTAGTTAATAATCTAGGTGTCAGTGTACTGTTTGGCCATTCCATGCAGTTTTACTTTCCTCCGACACCTTCTGTTCAGGCTGGAGCACTATAGGCTTTACATCATGTTCGCTACTGAACCACACATATATACAGACATAAATTATCAATTTACATTCAATTTTCATTAAAAGATATTGAATATTTCAAGCTTACCACAATTCATGGAAATAATAATAAACAGTTTCGTTGACTGGCAATGAATATAGCACAACTCCGATCTGCCGATGTCCCAGGCTTTATTTTATAAAAAATATACACTGGTGCTCAACGCACTGCTTCTTAGTAGGTTTATTACAAGATGTGGCAATGAACAGACGCTCTGAATTGTGTATATTCGCAGCTCTACCCAATCACACCACGTCTACACATCTTTTCAAAAAAGTACCCCTTTCTCACGTTTCCCCTGACAACACAAGATAGTATTTATAGTCCGACCAATCGTGTTTAGTCTTTCATTTGTTGCGCTCCAATCACATAGGAGTTAACATGGTAGGCTATTTCCGTAACGTAATGTTTTTTCAAACACGTTATAAAAAAATTTTATGAGCAGAAATGATTTCATGCTGTCAGGCACCCCCACTATTTTATTTTGGCCATAACTTGGTAATTCCTAGACTATTTGCGTAACGTTTTACATATTCTTTGTCAGCAAACCCTAAGGAACCCAAATATACGAATTTAAGGGAGCTAGGTGGCTGCGTTCAAAATGTGCATTTTCTACCACCTCCTGTTCACTTCAATCCCCATGTGGTGTCTGGGTACTGTCATGTTTTCAAACGTAAACCCATCTAATGTCATCTTTCCCAATAAGCGTTTTTCAGGATTTTAAAACCTAACTCTGGTATGGGTAGTGAATTTTATCACTGTCGATTTGAAATAAAGTTAGTGCATGTGGCCTTACACGCGTGATGGCAGCAATTGTGTATCGCGCGACGCGTGTTTAGTGTTGCAGGTGTCCCTGCTTTCTGCCTCTCCCTTCTCTCTATCCTTTAGTCCATCTGTCTTTTAGTTACGCCGTGTATAAAATGGAATGAATGAAATATTAAATTTAGGTCATTGATCAGCTTGCGTATCTCAAGGTTTTTCCAAGAAATACAGTACACGTTTCATTGAAGAAAGCGTGCAGCGACACAGTAGGCTTTTACTATCAACGTGAAAGCGTTACAATTTGCCGACGAAGTAGAAAACAAGGGGGATTTCGAGTACAGGCATTGTGACAGCACTGTTCTTTACCATTCCTCTACACCACCCCCTCCCCTTATACTGTAACCCCTTGCCTCAGAGTAATAAATTTACCAGTGTGTTAAATTGCCTATCTCTGATCACCCCCCCCCTTTTCTTGTCTTTTGGACCGGGTCTTGTCTGTTAGTAAATACAAACGGGAAACGGTGGATGGGATATTTCTCCTCAAACCCCCCTCTTCCTTTATCATATTTGTATTCTGTAACCTTTGATTTTTGACTGTAAATGTATAATTATTTGTGACTGCTTTATGATAATAAAGGTATTAATCTTTATTTGTGTTGGTTGTCGGCTGGCCCAAAACTCCAAACATTTCCATCTGTGTAGACTGTATTCATGTACGATTGTGCGACAGAATCACCAAATCGGTGAGTGCGCCTGAGCGACTGGAACTGACAAACAATTGTTTGTTCAGAAGAGAGATAGGAATAGTCTGTGAGAAACAGATATTGTCGTAATAAGAGACTGTCCTTGCTCTTCCCAGCGCTTGTGAATCTACTACCTCATTCTCCTAAATCCTTATTCTCACAGAGCCTTCAATATTCCTCTACACTCTAAAGGGACCAATATCCATCAGCACCCTTTCAGATAAAAATTACGACATTCCCACATAGAACAAGTGTCCACCAGAGTAAGGATGTAACTGTTCCTCCTCTTGGCACGTGTGAGAGGTCCCACAATATCCACTGCAACCCTCCCCTAGAGTTGCAGGAGCAGTCCAATGCTTTGGAGCTACCCTTTGGCATTCTGGACAGGATTTTACACATCTCTTTATATCTTCCGTTATCCCTGGCCAGAAGTAATGACAAGCTATACGCTGTCCTGTTGCGCTGATCCCCATATGACCACTGAAGGGAATCACATGCCCGAATTCCATCACTTTTTCCCTATACGAAGTGGGAAGTACCAGCTGTCCGTGACCATTGGATCCAGTTCCAGCCTTCCTATAGATCAATTTATTCTTCATATAGTAGTCTCCTTTAGTTGGAGGTGTATGGCATTTAAGCAATTTCTTAAAACACGGCTTGAGTGATCTGTCCTCAGCCTGTGCCTTCCTCATCTCCTCCGGATGAGTATTTATAGGATTATCCTCCTCCTGTGACTGTGATCTGGTCTGCACGGTTGCCATGATCACAGGTTTCTTGGGATTCCCCCAAGAAGACATAACGACACCCCAATATCAGAGGGTAGATTGGTTCGTTTATCACTGCTGCTTTGATTACGCCTTCCACATAGCGAGTTTTCACAGTTATCCTGGCGATGGGAAGTGTCATGGTTGCTACGTCCTTAGTTGTCTCTTGTATCTCCACGGTTTATGTGGTATACTGATCTGGGTTTACTAGGTGAGAACTCACAACATAATCAAAATATAATCCTGTATCATAAAGGCACCTTATGGTGACCCCATTACATACAACATCCTCACAAACTGGGGGGTGATAAGGTTCCTGCTGTCCAGCGGGTTTGTCCTTTAATCCCTTGTTCCCCGTTTTCATTGCAGCAAAGGTAGAAGGTTTCCTGTTACAGACTTTGGTGTCATGGGTGTCCCATGCTTTCCTTGAGTGAAAGGTTTTCTTTCATTATATTTTAGGTCATTGAAATGTGGGTTTCTATCTCGATAATCGAATCTTGGCCTATCAAAGTAGGGTTTACCTCGGTTCCCTTGATCTTTATTTTCAAATCTATTAGAGTTTTGTGGGGTCTTATAATTTTCTAAATGTTTCTTCTTAGTGAAAGCCACTTCTGCCTCGGCTGCCTGATACCTCTCAGCGACATTTAATACCTCACCCAACCTCTCTGCACCTTGTTCCATGAGAAACTTTCTCAGGTCTGGAGCCATGGACTCTCTTACTTGCTCTATCATGATCATCTCTTTCAGATCTTGGGTCTTCTCCAGAGCAGTCCATTTCTCCAAATAGGTTTCCAATCTGGCAGAGAATTGGTGGTATGTCTCCCCAGACAAAGGTTTGGCATTTCTAAACTTCTTACGATAAAATTCCCCATTCTTCTCATATCTTAACAACAAAGCCTGCTTTAACATGTCATAATTGTCTTGGTCATCCCTGCTCATCTTTGCAAACACTTCATAAGATGTTCCCCTAAGACCCTGGGATAACTTTAGACTCCACCTTTCTTTTTCCAACCCATAAGTGATGGCTAAAACCTCAAATCTGCTTAAGAATGACTCTATGTCATCATCTTTCTCAACAAAATGATCTAAATGGAACCCCATGGCTGATGAGGAGGCTATCTGGCTTGCAGCAGAGTCGGAAGTGGATGGGCTAGTACCATTTTCAGGAGCATGGCCTTGTAACTCCAGCTCCCTTAGTCGTAGCTCATCCTCCCTCTGTAATCTCCTATCTTATGCTTCCCTTTCTGCAGTCTGTCTTCTTTCCTCTGCCTCTATCTGCAACCTCTTCTTTCTCTGCCTCCAATTTCTTAGCTTCAGCCTCCAGTTTCTTCTCCTCCAACTGCAGTCTCTTGATCTCAGCCTCCCTATCAGCCTCTAATTTCTTAAGTTCCCTAGCATCTTCTAAAAAATTATTTTCTCCTCCGCTAATCTATCAGCCTCTAATTTCTTGGCTTCCCTAGCATCTTCTCTCTCTCTCTCTTTCAATAAATTTATCCACTTCAGCTGTTACATAAGCAATCAGAGCTTGCCCGTCCATCCCCATTTCTTTTGCAGCCTGCACAGCAGCAGATCTAAACTTGGCCAAGTCTGCCATTCTGTCTTAAACAACTTTAACAATGTTCTAAGACAAATTTAAACTCCAATAAACAAAGTACCAACAATGCTTAATTAATTAACTATTGGCCGTGACAATTCATCAACTGTTAATTTCCACCTTAAAGTACTTTTATCTTTATTATAGGATATCCTTAAACTCTAGGAACAACAGTGATACAATATTGAATTTTTTAAAATTAATAAGTTTAAATCCCGGACGAGCCGCCCAATATATGTGGTGGGTTTAGATGTTATGAATGTTGGTGTTGTATATAATTTGTAACTGAGTGAGGTCAAGCTGTGAAGGCCCCTGAGTTTAACAATTTATGAGGTGTGTTCTCAGGGACCTTTTTGCTACCACTCTAAGATCTCACTCAGAGTTGTATTTTACTCCTATAATAAATGATGACTACGTCTAAATGTCTAAGGTAATGTAATTGTGGTGTGATGGTAATCCAATACACAAACACACACACACAGATATTAAATTCTATGATCAACTCAACTAACACAGTGTTTTAAGTTTGGTATTTAACAAATCTTTTTACAATTTATTTAGTCCTGAACTTAATATTATTTTGTTCAGGACTATCAATATATATATATATATATATATATATATATATATATATATATATATATATATATATATATATATATATATATATATATATATATATATATATATATATATATATATATATATATATATATATATATATATATGCAAGTTCAATCAAACAAAAGGGACAATCGGTCCCAACACATAAGTTAAATCCTAATAATGGTGTTAATATATCTTTACTACTATTTAACTAGGACTAGATGGCTGGTTGGGGGTTTTTACATCATTCTCTTCTTCTTCCATCCTTAGCCACCAACCGGCAAAGCAGTATGTGGCCAGTACGCCTAGTGGCGTCTTAGGGCAACAACAAATTGATCAATCTATCGCTGTTTCCACCACGCCTAGTGGCGTCTTTGTGGAACAGAAACAGACCAAACAATCTATCGTTGTTTCCGTAATCAGATTGGTTGGCAAGCAGGTGATCAGCCCACTGTGCGAAGTTTTTACGGGATGGGGTAAACAGCCCCATGCCCAACCCTCCTTAGTCGCTTTTTACGACATGCGTGGTAGGGTGCAGTGTTACTATTCTTTGCTCCCCTTTCGGGCCCCGGCAACACATCATCCCCTGTCTTTATTCACAAATATTATGTTCACTTTTGTGGGTGGAAATAGATTTTATTTTATATAATTAGATTATTGTATGGTTGACAGTTGATGAATCGTTCCGTGCCAAGGCTTATCTGGCACGTGAAGTTAGATGTTAGTTGTCTGTCCGGCCAACGGCCACTGTCTCAATCTTTCTGGGGCCATCTTGGTAGAGAGCTTGTACCAAGACTACATTTCCAGTGGTAGAGAGCTTGTACCACAACAGCAAACTCCTCTTTTTACCACGGTGTATTATATACAGGAAGCTGGCACTAGCACAGTGCCAGTAACAAAACCCTGCAACATGAAGATTATGGTCTGTCTTAACACAATATCTAATCCACCAACTTCACAATTAAAAATACATTCAAAATAAAAGAACAGGTTCAGATCTCTCTGACCAACCCAGCTCATCCAATCTAGATTGATGGAACAACTTGTACCAATTTTCTTTTTCCTCTCCCCTAATGGCTGCAACACCTCTGCCAATATCCGTGATCTTTTTTCATAAAATATGATGGGTGATATGATCCTTGATGACAACCTATATAATCTTTTGGATCTACCTCTCTGGTAGTTTGTTATATGATGGATCAACATCTAGGCCCTGCATAAGTCTGCTAGGGACCTATGTACTTACAGTCGTAACATTTTTTTTCATATGGCAGTATCTCACACTCAAATTTTTAAATAAAATATTAATAATTTCGTTCTTACCACAAATTCAATGAAATACACACATGTACGATGATTTAGCACAAATTTAGCTGTGCTGCTGCGAGACTATGACTGCTTTTCTTTAGTATGTCTTCAATATAAGGTGAAGCAAGTCAAACTTCTGGTCTATCAATCGACCTGTTTAAGGGAACGTATTTCTACAAATGGCGTCCAGCCTTCCAATTTTTTTCTCAATATCCCTACGCTGGCCAATAGAAATCGGCGTCTATCAAATTTTGAACTCAAAGTAAAAAATCCCCACTGCAAAAATACTGTGTATTTTTCGGTACGTTGGTTAGTCTGCCTGAGGCTTTACTTTGCAAAAATAAATTCTTAGTTTCGGGCCAACCAATAACCTCTCTCCCTTCTTCTAACTCCAGCCAATCAGACTACATGTACCCTCTTATGCCTCTTTTTTTCAAAATTGCGTCCCCAAATGTTACAGATAAGATAAGCAAGGATGATAGTCCGTTCGTCAGTCTGTTCTAACATATATAGTATTATTGCAATATCTTGGTTATTAAATGGACGATTTTGTAAATTAAAATATATTATTGATCAGGAGACGCTTTTCCCCAAAACTATCTAGGTTTTATGGCCCTAAATATTATAGTTCGTATTTCCATAATTTTTCCATGTTAGTCGTCAATATTATTCAAATCTAGAGAACCACCATCTTTTTCCCTCTCTCTAACGCTTTTTTTCAAACTAAAACGACAATGACTGTGTTATGTCAGAAAAATACGCCACCATACAAGAAATGAGGGCTGTGTGTGTGTTTATATATTTCCACTGCGTGATTATAGGACGATACATGTATTGGCCTTGTGTCGCTTTTCAAATTTGCCAAAGGCAATATCGCGCGTTCGTTACCATTTTTGATTCCAAACAACGCGTGCTGATGGCGGCGTTCTGTCGCTCCGTTCCCCTCCTTCGTGTCTCTCCTTCCGTCTAGAGCAAAAATTATGCCTTGATTTTTTTTTTCAACATGTTACGTTTATTTTCTCTACAGTAAGGTCTATTGAAAGCGATATGTTTGCAGGCGGGCCGAAGAAGCTAATCGCAACCCAATATTTTATTTCTACCTTATTTTGACCTTATATTCCATAATGTTTTATCTAATTTATCGATTGTATTGAGGATATCACTACACAATTCAAGGTTTTCTGATCACATCGTATCACAACTCTCACCCACCCCTCTCCTGGTTATTTTCTCCTTTGTTATCGGCGACGCATATCAAAAAAGCGAATTTGCCACATTGACTTTTCGCTTACCGCCAGCTCCAGACGGACTAAGAGTCTGCACTCTGCCAAATTCCTGATATTAACACAGACTTTTCGTCTAGGAAGAAACACGAAACCATGTTGCTGTTTGATAAAGTGCTAGTTTGCAAACATGACGTGCCCAAATACACGGTCGATCTCACTGGGGTGTAAGGAGGATAACATTCTTGATAAAGATAAAGACACGGGCAGTGATGTAATACTTCCTGGACTTTGGTGTGATAAACAATTACAAGAAAACAACATCTTGGGGGAGATTATGATGTTAGATCTGTGAAGTAGTGAGATGTAAACATGACAATTATCAGCGGAAACTGCAAGACCTTATATGATGATGGAGTTTTAAAATCACTCATAAAGGGAAAATCTTATGTTGTCAGGTAGTAATATTCTACATGAGAGGAGGGTAGTGGGAGAATAGATCCCTAACAAAATCAGACACTTTTTTGCAATTGGTTTAACATTTGAGATGCTAAGAGGCTGCTCCTGATTGGACTTCTCCTCAAAGTAGCAACCTGGGTAAGTAAGCCGAAAATTTCGCTTATATGCTACAGCGTTGTAAGACTTAAAATTTCATCGAGAAGAAATCTGAGACAGACAGGAACATGGAATATTATGACCCAAATATAGGACAGGCCATAGGACTGGACGTTAATTCTACGATTAGAAGACAGTAACCCCAGAGACATCACTTTGTGCCTTAAGTTCTAGGTTCTAACTCCAAGTGCACTCAGTTAGACACCTAACACACCTGAGAGATACTTACTTACTTACTTACTTAGTCGTTCCCCTTCTACTGTGAGGTGTAGAGGTTTGGAAGAGAGAGTGCCAGACTATTCTATCAGCTGTCTTCTTCCTGGCCTGGTTCCATTCTAGTCCTCGGTCCTTCAAAGATTGTCTAATGTTGTCCTCCCAGCGGACTCTGGGTCGTCCTGGAGGTCTGGATCCCTGGCTCTTTGTTTCCCATTCTTGTTGTGGTAGCCGATCTTCTCCCATTCTGCAGACATGGCCAAACCATCTTAGTTGGGACTGTTCTATTTTGGTCTGCAGCGGGTGGGATTTTAGGCCTTGACGTATCGTCTGGTTGCGGACCATGTCTCTTCTTGTTACTTCAACACCCTTCCTCAGATACCTCATTTCTGAGGTTTGGATCTGGCTTTTGTGGGTTGTAGTCATTGCCCATGACTCGCATCCATATGTCAAGACTGGGACATAGGTGGAGTGGTATACAGCCATCTTCGTTTTCTTACCAACCTCTTTCTTGCTGAGGAATCCTCGATTTATGGCCTGATAAAAGTCTCCCAGCCGCTGCTTTTCGAGTGGCCATCTCTTCTTTGATGCCCCCCTTTCGGTCTATAATAGCTCCGAGATATATATATATATATATATATATATATATATATATATATATATATATATATATATATATATATATATATATATATGTGTGTGTGTGTGTGTGTGTGTGTGTGTATTTCAATTGTCGATTTCCGCTGTCCAAAAGCAATTTCATCTGACTCACTGGGGTTAAAATTAACGCTCAGAGAGAGTAACATTTCTGAAGAAGACGAAGTGATGGTTGTAAGCGGAGGTCGCCTGATTACTATGCTAGGAGACCCAATATTTAACATAAATATTTGTCTCGTTCAGTTTGTGGAACAATTTTGTGGTACTAGTTGCTAGCAGTCGACGCTAGACACCTCACCAGACGGATCTTGAAGACGATTGACTTGACAACCTAAGCAGTTACCTCGGCCTGGCGCAAGAGAGCTGCTGCTGTCACAATATTTGACTATTGTGTAGAAGTGCAGTCCAAGTCACCTGTGGGAATCAACAGCAGCTGAAGCAGACGCCAACCGACTCCACACTGGAAGCTAAGTAGCAAACAAGCGTAACCAATGGACATTTCCAAATTTCTCATAATGTCCACCACAATGTAAATTATCCGATGATGATAAATATTATCGCTTCATTTTTATAAACTTATATCTATTTTAGATTGTTAAACTATAAGTGATTATTAAATCTGTTTATCTGTAGCTTGAAAGCTATAGTTGAATTAATCACTCTTGAGTGAATTATGTGTCTGCACCCGTACGAATCATACTGTTTTATATACATAAAGATAGAGAGCTATAAAATTAATAATTGCTGAATCACCTTCAGTTGGGGGTTTAGAAATACGAGCGAAAATATATTACCTCATAGAAGGGGCGGGAAAATTATAAGTTCATGACAGTTTAGATGATCTCTGTTGTAGTGCTTTCTTTTTTTAAAATTCATTTGTGCTTCCTAAAATAGAAGCATCGTTCTTCTATTTATACCTGTGCCAAGAGTAATCTTGAGCGAAGGTTGATACCTTTTAAGACCCTCATTGGGAGCCGCGCTAGTGTAATGGTTAAGACGTTGCGCTTGCGACCAGATTTTCAAGGTTCAAGCCCGGGCGCCGGCATTTGTAGGAGTGTCATTGTTGGATTTTTATTCCCGTTAATGATATCCACCAAAAGATAGATATAAGTGGATGGAAGCAGACATCATCATCATCATCAGTTGATAAGATCTCTATGGTGTTGTTTGCTCCACTGTAGTGTATGGAATGTCAACTTGACCTACGCAGTGGTGTGTAGACATGGATTGAGTGTACAATGTGCGAATGATGATAAGGGTTCGTGTTGTTGACAAATGTTCTTTTCTCACACTCATGTATGACTGGAAGTCATCGACACCAACGACTGTGTACCTTTTCTAAAGTTTAATTGGACGTACACACTCGACAGCACAGATAGTGACAAATCACAGGTTGGCATAATACATCATAGTACAGTGGATAAATGGTCTTGCAATGTTATGTTACATGGGCACTCATGTAGATTAATATTATAATGGACTGTCAGTAGCCAAGCCCTCAGCATCGCCCATACATATAAATCATCTGACTTCACTGACTGAGCACGTCAGCTTATAAACAATATTTCAGATGGCTTCTAAACCTAATCTCGTTTAGCGACGATTCTCCCACATAATGTTCAGCACATATTTTTTTCATATAATAATATTGAACCGCTAATAACGGGTTCTCATGTGTAGCAGTGATCTCTGGACTAAACAAGCGATAATACGGGCATCCCCTTTCTCTTCTTGAAAGTCGCTACATGTTTTGGTTCCAAGATGGCTTCACTCGTGAACTGTCACTCACGTTTGGATGCAGATAATGAATCTGTCCTAAAGTTAGTCATTCATAAAAACATTGCATTGCTCTGTAGACCTCTGTAGATTTGATCATGAACAATTGACTGCATTCTACAGAATATAGTGCTGCTAGGAATCGAAGTCGTTTTCATCGAGTCAAATATATTCTCTTAGACATTCAAATCGTAACTATCGAAAATGGTGGCTTCGATCGAGAGTTCATAAGAGTGTCTTTGATTACCTTGGTAGAGGAAATATGAAACTGCCATTCCTTGGCAATATGAATAAACACTGGGGTAAAGCATACACGATAGGTTTAGACGACTATCACTTTCCCCACAAATACTGAGATCACTTTTTCCCGGCGACAGGCCGACATAGGAAAAACACACAGTCCCTATCAGGACGAAGCCAAATCACACCACACTCTAGCGACACATCCGCCGAATAGCCTTTGACCTCTCTAGAGACAACAGAACATATAGTTCGACTTAGATATGTAAAGATATACAGATATAAGACAGACTCGTCCTACTCAGACAAACAATACACATAAATTCAGGCCATAGATATTCTGAAGCAAGAACAATCTATTATTACCCAAACAACGAATAAATCGCAGTAAAATGGATTTATCCGCGGAGTTTGATCGAAGAGATGGCACAACTTTCAAGGGAAGTAACTCAATAATGACTTTCCCTTAAGCACAAAAAAATTACCTATGTATAATATTGTAAGATATCAAAGACTGCACGTAACAGTCTTACCACACCTCCCGGGAAAAAAAAAATGGAACATTTTTTTTTTTTTGAAATACATCTAGGAGCAACGTACAATAGGCTCACAACGCATGAATAATGCGCAGATGAAAATATCAGGAATACCTATAACGCCTAATATGAGGCTAAGTCGACTTATGGAGCGACTGGTGAGAATGTGTCTCATAAACTGAGAGAAATTATTTCTCTACAAGTATATTTTTCCAGGAAGGTGTCATCAAAGTATAATACAATTCTGGCAATTACACAATGCCTAAAAAATTCATATCATCATTTCGTATTAGATATCTTAAATTTATGATTTATGAAGAAAAAATCATCAAAGCACAGCGGTGAATAAACATCCATGAACCGCTATGTAGTGATACAATCATTATATTATTAAATTACAAATGTGTATCTATCATGATATAGAAAAGGAACTACTATAGAACTAGACATATCAAGAAGTCTAAGCCCTAATAGTTATGTGGAATCATGTGGGCATCTTGACAGAATGTCTGCCATCACATTATCTGATCCACGAATAGCTCGCACAGAGAAATGAAAAGGTTGAAGAGCAATTGCATATCGAGTAGACCTCGAGCTCTTCAAATTCTTACTCTGTATAGCAGTAAGAGCTTTTTGGTCGGTTTCTACTATGAAATGTGCGCCTAGAAGGAATCTCTGTAGTTTGAGGATCGACCAAACCATAGCTAATAGCTCACGGTCTAAAACCGAATAATTCCTTTCTGCCGCATTAAGTTTTCTGGAAATATACATTACAGGATGCAGAGTTCCAGAGTACTCTTGCATTAGTGCCGCTCCAATCCCAGTGGATGAAGCGTCACTACGAAGAACGAATGTCTTATCTTTAGTGGGTAGCACTAAAATAGGTGGTGTTGAAAACAATGTTTTAATCTTATCCAGAGAGCATTGGCATTCCTGAGACCAGTGGACCACATTAGGCGAACCTTTCTTTAGAAGTGTTGAGAGAGGTGCCATGATAGAGGATAGATTCTGAATGAATCTGCCATAAAATTGAATAAGACCTAACAGACTTCTCACCTGTTTTTTAGTCTTAGGGATTGAGATGTTAAGTATCTTACTAGTATTATGGTCCTCTGTCTTTAGGAAACCATGACCAACTCGGTGGCCTAGGAAAGAAATTTCGCTAAAACCAATATAGGCTTTAGAGGGTTTCGCTGTCAGGTTGTGCTCACGCAAAGTAGACAGCAATTCATCTAACCCTGAATAGTGATCTTCCCAAGTATCGCTGAAAAGACAGATGTCGTCTAGATATGCAATGACATCTGACCGATAAGATAGGATTCGGCGCATCATGCGTACGAACGTAGCTGGTGCGTTCATAAGACCGAAAGGCATAAAATTCCATTGGAACAAACCTCTAGGTGTTGAAAAAGCCGTGAGAGGTTTGGCGCGTTCAGATAAAGGAACTTGCCAATATCCTTTAGACAAATCAAGTTTAGTGAAAAAATGAGATTTGGAGAGTCGAGTAAGTAGCTCTTCCAGTAAAGGCATAGGTTCGGCATCGAACTTCGTTACTTGATTCAATTTTCGATAGTCAACGCAAAGACGTATGTTATTGTCTTTTTTACGCACAATAACCATCGGCGAAGAATATGCAGAGGTGGATGGTTCGATTATTTTCAAATCTATCATCTCATCCAACTCTTTCTCGACCTGTGCTTGAAAATGTATAGGTATAGGATAAGGTCTAACCCTAATAGGAGTATGGTCAGTTAGAACAATGTCATGTTGAATGACATTCGTTTGTCCAGGGATGTCAGTGAGTACATCCTGAAATGTTTGCAACATAGTTGAAACTTGTCGCTGTTCTCCTAGAGACAAATCAGGAGAGACAGTAACGTTCTTCCATGATTCACTGGAATGAAGTGGGATCATTGGAAGAGGAAGATTTACATCTGAAAAACTTGTTTCCTCATCCTGTATCACGGACAGTGATGAGTAATGACCATGTTGTACTGGAGAATTGTCCGTTGCTTGGAAAATGGGTTGCAAATAATCCGGACGTTCATGGAATTCAGTAAGCATATTGATGTGGAAGGTTTTATGCTTCCCATCAATATCGACAATATAGTCGACATCGGAAATTTTCGATATTATATCGTACGGACCTTTCCAAGAAATAAGTAATCTGTTTTCCCTACAAGGTAGTAATACAAATGCTTTGTCACCAGGACAAAGTTGTCGTAAGCATCTCTTCTTATTGGCAAATTGCCTTGCCTTCTGTTTCGCAAATTCAGAAGAAGAAGTTGCTAATTTGCATGCTTCGATAATTTTTTGTCTCAACGCGATGACATATTCGTAGGATGACTTTGTGTCATCGTCAATATTGTCAGATGTTATGAGATCGTGAAGCAACGACATAGGGCCACGCGGACGCGCGCCAAAGACGAGTTCAAAGGGAGAAAATCCCGTATGTTCATTGGGTACCTCTCTGTAAGCGAAGAGGGCCGCAGGTAAAACTCTGTCCCAGTCTTGAGGATGATCCTCAGTTATCTTCCCCAGTAAGTTTTTAAGTGTTCTATTAAGGCGTTCGACCATACCATTAGACATTGGATGGTAGATACTACTTAAAGATCTATCTATCTGCAGGGTAGACATTACTTGAGACATGGTATCTGATATTAGTTGGGTGCCATGGTCTGACAATATCTCTCCGGGGAACCCCAGACGAGAAAATATAAGCCAAAGAGCATCTGCAATATCAGCAGTAGTAATGCTCTTCAGAGGAATAGCCTCTGGCCAACGTGTGCACATATCAACACACGTCAAGATAAACTGATGTCCTCTGGCAGACTTGATCTTAAATGGACCAATAATGTCTATGGCCATTTTTTGAAACGGCCGAATAGGAATGTCCGCCGCCTGAATGGGTGCAGCATGCCGTGGACCTTTGGATTTAACTTCCTGACATACTTTACAAGATCGACAATAAATACGTATGTCCTTGTTTACCAATGGCCAAAAGAAAGCCGCAAGGACTCTTGACTTAGTACGGGAAAAACCCATGTGTCCAGCACACTGAGAGTCGTGAGCGTGCTGCAAAATTTTAACTCTCAAATTCTTGGGAACCAGGATTTGAGAATGACTTGACGTAATGGAGTCTTGAACCATACGTACAAGTACGCCATTCTTCTTTGTAATCCACGATTTACGACTTGTGTCCTTATTCGGATCACCTTTAGTTGCAAGAATGAAGAATTTCTTCAGAGTGGGATCATCTTCTTGCTGTTTTATAAACGAGTCACGAGAAATTACCAAGGGATTATCTTGGTTATGCACTTCATTATCTTCAATAGATGAAGTTTGAGGCACATTAAGAGCCTGAGCTCTAGTGACTACAGCGTTAGCAATCTGCATGTTTTGCCTTTCCCACGTGGAAATTTGTTGCGGAGTGCATTCCTTGACTCCATGAATGCGACCGATGATGAGGTCAGCGATCGGATTCGGAAGAAGACATGCGTGTACATCTCCCGTAAAGAAAGGAGTAGCAATCCTAATGATAGCAGTAGAGTATTTCTCTAATGTGCCGCCAAATGTTACACATTTGACTACTTGTCCAGTGGCACGGGAAGGATCTACGAGTGACTGCCTAACACCAATTGTGGTGCATCCAGAATCAAATAGCACAGAGACTGGATTGTTATTCACTAAACCCTTATGTAAGACAAGAGAACCTCTTCCATCATGCGCGACTGATGCCGGAAGAGCAGGAAGAGGATGGCCACAGCTTAAAGTAGACACTGTGGTTGGCTCAAATAACGTTTTGCATTGGGGGCACTGAGATGCTCTCCCAAAATCAAAAGCGGCACATGCCATATTACTAGCATCATTATTATCTTTACTCTGTTTATAGGCTTCATGGGACTCTTGTTGTACAGAGTTTGCCTGAAAATGTGGTTTATGTCTTTTGTTTTGAGATCTACCTCGGTTATTATCACCTCTGTAGTTATTGTTACCTCTATTGTAACCCCTATTTGGGTTTGAGTCATAGTTCCCTTGGTTACCATTATCATATTCATTATAATGAGTATCTCTGTAATTATGATCTTGTTGACTCCAAGACGGATAACCCTGATAGTTTCTATAATTACTTCCTCTACGGAAATTCCTATAATTATGACCACCCCTGTGTCGAGAGCTATCAGGTCGTCTCCAGTTCTTTGAAGAAGAACCCTGAAATGATTGGTTACCTTGGTTTTGATAACTATTATGGTTACCTTTTTTATCAAATCTGTTTTGAGGTCCCTGAAATCTGTGTGAATAATTGGGATTGTATGGTGTTGCTGAAGCAACTGGCATACTCTCCTTAATCTTAGTGTTGCCAAAAGTCACGTCGGGGTGTGCAGTGACATATTGGGAACAATATTCTTCCATTTCTTTTAGAGATTTGGGTTTACGCTCATGTATAAATTCAAGGAAAGGTTTGTTCACACATGACATAATCTTATCTCTGAGCAACAAATCCATAAGTCCTTCATACGTTTTTTCTGTTTTGGAAAGCTCAATCCAACGATCAACTGTGAGACGTGCCTTTGCAGTGAATTCTGAGAATTCTACACCCGTCTCAGGTACCATCGTCTTAAATAAAAGGCGATAGCCTTCCTCACTTAGCTGATATTTTTTTATCAAAGCCGCCCTAATGACATCATAATTATCCTTATCTGCTTCTCCTACAAGGCATAATCTAGTCAAAGATTCACCTTTCAAGTTTTCTGATAATTGATTAGCGTATTGTGATTTATCCACATTATGTGTACGACAAGAACGTTCAAATCTATCCAGCCAGAATGTAATATCGTCACTGGACTGATTGAACGGTGGAACCTTAACCTTGTAAGTAGAAGGTTTACCATTACCACTAGATGCCTGATTAACATTACTCATACTTGTCAATCTCAATTTCTCCAACTCAAATTCATGTTCTCTTATTGCTTTTTTCTCTTCAGCATCTAATCTTTTTTGTTCAGCCTCCCTGTCTAATCTTTTTTGTTCAGCTTCCCTGTCTAATCTTTTTTGTTCAGCTTCACTGTCTAATCTTTTTTGTTCCGCAGCAGCTTCTCTTTCTAATTTTTTTTTGTTCAGCTTCCCTGTCTAATCTTTTTTGTTCAGCTTCACTGTCTAATCTTTTTTGTTCCGCAGCAGCTTCTCTTTCTAATTTTTTTTGTTCAGCTTCAAATCTCCTTTCCTCCACCTGCATCTGTAATTTCTTTTGTTCAGCAGCAGCCTCAGCTTCTCTTTCTAATCTTTTCTCTTCCGCCATAGCTTTTCTTTCTTCTGCAGCTAATCTTTTCTCTTCTGCCATAGCTCTTCTCTCTTCTGCAGCTAATGCTTTGTCATATTGAGCAACTGCCCATTGTTCTAATTGTTGACCAGTTTTATCAAGGGCTTTCCCTTGTATAATGAAGTATTCTAATGTAGACATGGTGTCTAACAATAATACTAATCACCTGAAATAATAATAATACCACAAGTTCTCAATGACTTGATTAATCAGTATACTATCCCAATATCTGTGGGTCACAAGCCTTTAATAAGGTCTTGTATAATAGTAATAATAATCAGGTACTGGTTTATACCATAATCCAAGTGCAGTGCACAGGCAATTGTGTCTTATGAAATATACCTATATAAAACATATGTCAACCAACAGAATACATAAAGTACAAATAGGACTGACAATACAAGAACGTTTGCAGAAATCAAAATAAATCAAATAGGGAAATCAATGAAAATAATCACTGAATCTGCAAAGAATAACAACACCAATGACGTCACAATATATGAATACAAATTGTGAATAGAACTGAAAGATAGAAAAGAGTAGACCAACAAATTACAAACAACTCAAAACAAAACTAAAGAACAAAGAAATATTACAAAAATAACAATAATTACAGTCTTCACAGCTAACACAAAAGCAACAGTTGTCGCAGCAAATTTTCAATCAAGAAAATTGCACCTATAGAAAACGCCCACAACGGACCCTCTATGACGTGGGATATTCTGTTGTGAGGACGCCGCCCAACCTTAAACACAACCCGCTGACATAGAAACTAACATACTATACAAACAAATAACATGTAAACATAAATATATATAAATTATGTGTATGATAGTATGTGTTGCAAAATAGGCTCAGTTTTACAGTAATGGCAAAGTTATTTTTATGAACATAAACAAACTGCCACTTTATTCAATTAAACATTCTGGCCTTAAATATTAAAGTTCATATATGGAAAACAAGAAGATCCATCGATGAAAATAGGACTTCTTAGTACACAAATACTGTCTTCCTGTTAACATTGACAAGAATTGATCCAACTGTTCTGTGAAACTCTGTAATGTCTAATGTAAAACTGTCAACAACGCTGGCCTACATACTGCATTCACTTGACAGGTCACGTGACGAAGTGTTGACAAAGAGCAAACCAATACTGCAAGTGTGTCGTATCAGCCACAGGAAACGGTCTGGTATCGGTAATCTGTTGACTTCTGAACTTCTGCGAGGTCAAACCCAGAAAGCTGGTCCACCAGTTGATAAGGTTGATAATGTTGGATTTTTATTCCCGTTAATGATATCCACCAAAAGATAGATATAAGTGGATGGAAGCAGACATCATCATCATCATCAGTTGATAAGATCTCTATGGTGTTGTTTGCTCCACTGTAGTGTATGGAATGTCAACTTGACCTACGCAGTGGTGTGTAGACATGGATTGAGTGTACAATGTGCGAATGATGATAAGGGTTCGTGTTGTTGACAAATGTTCTTTTCTCACACTCATGTATGACTGGAAGTCATCGACACCAACGACTGTGTACCTTTTCTAAAGTTTAATTGGACGTACACACTCGACAGCACAGATAGTGACAAATCACAGGTTGGCATAATACATCATAGTACAGTGGATAAATGGTCTTGCAATGTTATGTTACATGGGCACTCATGTAGATTAATATTATAATGGACTGTCAGTAGCCAAGCCCTCAGCATCGCCCATACATATAAATCATCTGACTTCACTGACTGAGCACGTCAGCTTATAAACAATATTTCAGATGGCTTCTAAACCTAATCTCGTTTAGCGACGATTCTCCCACATAATGTTCAGCACATATTTTTTTCATATAATAATATTGAACCGCTAATAACGGGTTCTCATGTGTAGCAGTGATCTCTGGACTAAACAAGCGATAATACGGGCATCCCCTTTCTCTTCTTGAAAGTCGCTACATGTTTTGGTTCCAAGATGGCTTCACTCGTGAACTGTCACTCACGTTTGGATGCAGATAATGAATCTGTCCTAAAGTTAGTCATTCATAAAACATTGCATTGCTCTGTAGATTTGATCATGAACAATTGACTGCATTCTACAGAATATAGTGCTGCTAGGAATCGAAGTCGTTTTCATCGAGTCAAATATATTCTCTTAGACATTCAAATCGTAACTATCGAAAATGGTGGCTTCGATCGAGAGTTCATAAGAGTGTCTTTGATTACCTTGGTAGAGGAAATATGAAACTGCCATTCCTTGGCAATATGAATAAACACTGGGGTAAAGCATACACGATAGGTTTAGACGACTATCACTTTCCCCACAAATACTGAGATCACTTTTTCCCGGCGACAGGCCGACATAGGAAAACACACAGTCCCTATCAGGACGAAGCCAAATCACACCACACTCTAGCGACACATCCGCCGAATAGCCTTTGACCTCTCTAGAGACAACAGAACATATAGTTCGACTTAGATATGTAAAGATATACAGATATAAGACAGACTCGTCCTACTCAGACAAACAATACACATAAATTCAGGCCATAGATATTCTGAAGCAAGAACAATCTATTATTACCCAAACAACGAATAAATCGCAGTAAAATGGATTTATCCGCGGAGTTTGATCGAAGAGATGGCACAACTTTCAAGGGAAGTAACTCAATAATGACTTTCCCTTAAGCACAAAAAAATTACCTATGTATAATATTGTAATGGCCTCAGAACCTAACCAGCGAGTAAGACGCAATCGAACTGTAATTCCCTCTCTCGCCACTACATGATTTGACAACAGGTATCTTCCTAGTCAACGCGTTTGTTTAAAAACAAAACAAATGGAAAAATTCATTTGTGACAACATTTATGAAAGATAAAATGTATTTGATGGCATTCGTGTTCCCACTTCATTTTTATTTTGTTAATTTTTTTAACATGTCTTCCCATCTTTTCCTCCTGCTTTTGTGTTAATATGCGGCACTAGAATAAGTATACTTAATGATACAGCATTTATAATGTTCAACAAGAAAAGAAAAAGTAGATTGTTTGTTTGTTTGTTTTCTGCATCAATGTGTGTAATAAAGAAACATGTATCTCTTAAAGTAGACCTCCAGTAATGGTAGCAGTATGTGTGTTTGTTTGTTTGTTTGTTTTCTGCATCAATGTGTGTGATAAAGAAACATGTATCTCTTAAAGTAGACCTCCAGTAATGGTAGCAGTGTGTTTGTTTGTTTGCTTGTTTTCTGCATCAATGTGTGTGATAAAGAAACATGTATCTCTTAAAGTAGACCTCCAGTAATGGTAGCAGTATGTTTATTTGTCTTGAAGTGCATAGCAAATCATCATCATCAGCTGTTGTCTCCACAACGAAGGTCGGCTGCAATGGATCTCCAAGGTCTTCTGTCTCTTGTCTTGGTAGTGCGCTTTGATAGACTCTTTCCTGTCCATGTCTTGATGTTATCTTCCCATTTATAGCGCTGTCTTTCTCTTGCACGTTTGCCTTCAACTCTGCCTTCTATTATGGTCTTCAGTAAGTTGTCATGTCTTTCTTTTACGTGGCCAGATTATTTTAATTGTCTAATTTTGATCTCCTTTGCTAATTATCTTTTTATTGCTGGATTTTTAAGACCTCTTTATTTGTCTTCTTCTCTTTGCATGACATGCGCCCCATTCTTCGAGATATCCACATCTCAAAGGCCTCAATTCTGTCTTCAAATTCTTTGTTCATTGTCCATGTTTCTACACCATAGCAAATAAAGCTTGCAAAAGCGTCGATAAAAGTAATGTGAAAATAAAATGAAAAGTTTAGTTTGAAAAGTGTGGAGAATGGCACTGGACTTATAATGGCTAATTCAAGGTAGTGTACCTCACATATTCTCAATCAGTTATAACTGGCTTAAGGGGCCATAAAAACATTGCATTAGACAGCCTGTCAGAAGCACTGTGGCGACACGGGCAAGAACTCTGGAATTGCCACGTAAACTAGTGTCTTTATGATAAATTATGAATCGCACACCTGAAATTCTGCTATAACTTTATGGTTAATGCCCCGAACAGAATAATTCTTTTTGGGATCTGAACAGCCACTACAAATACATATAATTATGGCAGTCATCATCATCATGTGACATATTCTTTCCAGAACGTTGTCTCCATTACAGCTGCTCTGAACGCATCACGATTCTGGGCAAGTCGACCTGCAACAGCCAAAGACAAGTATTATGGCAGTAGGAAATCATTATTTTTCGTAATTGACGAGGAAATCATGATTTTGTCGGGAAAATCGCACAACAGCATTGAAATCCCACTAGACTTTACAAGAGGAGAAGCGAACGCCGACGCGGACCTCTGAGAAAACAAGGGTTAGACCTGAGATTCGATATATAAGCCTGCTCAGATTCAACTCTGGACTCTGCGATGATCGTCATTCAAGACAGCACTATAACCAGCGTCCTTTTCAGGACGTCCACAGCGCTTACACATTGTTCGATAGAAATATACTAAAATGGTTCGTACAAAGCCAAATGCGAAAAAGAGGAAAATCTATAGAAGCCCTCAAACGCTTGTCAGCAGCAGCAAACAAGAACCAGCAAAGAACCACGAGAGTCGGCCAGAGAGCACGAATACTCCAACCACTAGCGTCGTGGCCAGTCCTTCTCAGAAGACGATCAACGTAACCTCTGATACTACGACCGATGATCGACCCAAGGATTCGAAGGCAGATGACAAACAAGCTCCGAAACCAGACCTAGCAACGTCAACGCTGAAACAAGGTGTCGAGGCGGTAGCTACATTGAGCAGTGACAAGGCAACATCGAAGACAGAGGGTAACAAAGCATTGAAACCCAACAAAATCAATCCACCGGCAAAACGAGATGTCATTGTCGAGTCTCCAACATGCAGTGACCAGCCAACTCCGGTGAAACTTGACCAGATGCAGACGAGCCAGAATGCGAATCCGTCACGCAGACCGTACACACAATCTGAGACAGAAGTTGGAACGTGCCAACTTCGCAAGCATCAAAACGCAGTATCCAACGTGGCACTACAGGAGAGAATAATTAAGATCACCCAGATGTCTGGAGGTGAGGCCTCGCTCAGGGCCCTACCCGACGACAAAGTAATCGGCATACTTGAGTCAATAACGGGCAGGAGAAGCATATCTAAAGTTTCAAGACACGACAACGGAGTTATCATAACTCTAAACAAGACGGAGAAGACAAACCAAATGATGATCGAACTAGAGTCCGGGCACAAAGAAGTCCAGCTGCCCCACCAGATTAAAGCTACTGTGGAGATCTTCAAGAAGACCAAAAAGATGGTTGTGAGAGGGGTCGACAACAGTCGGTCTACACAAGAAATCCACAGCCGCCTGCAAACAGAAAACAAGAACATAAATATTACACAGGTGGAACGACTGAAGACATGGGACAAGAAGGACACCAACTTGATTATCCTAACTATTGAAGGGTCTTCAAGACCAAGGCAACTTAACCTGGACGATAGATGTCGAAAAACAGAAGAGTACATTCCTCCTGTTATGCAGTGCTCAAACTGCCAACAATTCTCGCATACCAAGAAAACTTGCAGGAGAGAGACAGTTTGTCGATACTGTGCGGGAAGCCACGCATACAATGAATGTCCCCATGCGAAAGATGATAGCAACTATAAAGTGTGCAACTCAAACAGAACCTGCGCAAACTGTCTCGGAAACCACGGGGCAAGATACCGTGGATGTCCGATCTTCCATGAGACAAAGACCATACTGAAGGAATCGATAACAAAAAACATCTCCTTCAGAGAAGCAAGAAACCGAGTGGCTTCAGGCGGAACTGGTAAACAAGAACAGCACACAAGAGCACAGCTGATAAGACTAGCCACAGATATGCGAGACATAAAACAACAAATCAAAGTCGAGACGAACAAGCAACACAACGAAGACTCAGATGCCATAAGAGACGAAACAATAGGAGCCGTACAGAGCGCCCAGGCAATATTACAGGAAATTAAAAATATCAAACACGAGATAGAAGTCGACATCGCCAAACTCACAGAGCTAAAGGAAGAGAACGAAGAAATCCTCAAAAGAATTGAAACAGAGAGAAAGATAGCTGAGGATACCCTTACAAAAAGTAGAGAACAAAACAAAGAAACTAAAGACAAAATAAAAACCGAAATCGTGCAGGAAATACAAAGCAAACTAGAAAGAAGAGAAGCTGCGGAAATAAACATAATCTTAAAAAGCATAATGGAGATGCTACCAAAAATAATAGCGACAGCCTTTGAACAACACAAAACGGTAACAGACAACAACAAGTAGCTACAGAACAGGCAGCTAGTGGTCCTTTTCAGGAACAATCAGCTCAAGGACTCGGAAAGCGATACCAACGAAGACTAACGCTAACACCCTATATACCGCAATACAACCGTTTGTAACCCGTAAGGCAGGAAAAGAACTCCATGAGAACGCCACGACACCATAAAAATACAAGCAACGACGAAGGATCCAGACAGTCAGCTAGTAGTCCTTTTCAGGGCAAATCATTTCCAGGACTAGGAAAATGAAAACAGCGAAGATGTTAACACACTATATACCCCAATATAACCGTTTGCAACCCTTCAATGGGTTTTGGTTGAACAGGGTATCACAGCAAAATATTAGACCCAAAGAAAGAAAAAAAAAAACAACTCTGGACTCAAATTTTCATAGCTGAAAAGACGTATAGGGGACTGACACACGCTTGTCGAAGCGACATAGATACAGCCTATACTTGAGAAAAGCAAAGCTGACCAGATTTTGAGCAGACTTGCAAAATTAATAAGCTCTGATCGTAATACTGTTTCTAAAGGTTTCTTATCCGAGAAAGTCACAACAAAAGCTTCTGATAGAAGCATAATAGACTGCAGTGTGTGATTCAAGGACCACCTCTACATTCGCCGGACAGTAGTATTGTGGCTACCTGTATAGGTGAATTAAGTGTCTTTGACACCAACACCTGATATATAACGAGAAGCGTCTGCTGTGAAAGGACCTGAATTAGATAAGTACTCATTACTTTGAAGAAGCAAGATTCAGAAGTCACCATTTGCCAGAAATGGTGATCAAAAACATTGACACCTTCTAATTTCCAACTTGTGGTTTATGTAAATACATATCTGTAATCCTTACTAAACCTGTATTTTAATTAATAAATGTGCTAATATATTTTTTAAATCGCAGTTGATTGATTTTGTTTAAATTCCAGTTTCTGTTCGAAATACTGTTAATTTGTGGAAATTTAGAGAACTACCGTATTTAATATTTTATACTGGTAGGAATAATTAACAAGCTGCATTTCACGCTAATTATTAAGAGACCTTGGAGTATAGGTTGATGGTGAGCAAGGTCAAGCATCAGAAATGATAACCACTAGCACAGAAGAGAAAACCAATGGTGGTGAAGATGACATAAAGATGGAAGAACTGAAGGCAGCACTGGAGAAAATCAAGATGGGCAAAGCAGCAGGGCATGATGGTATAACACCAGAAATGGTTAAGTACATGGGAGCATCACGCGACCTATTACTCTTAAGGGTCCTACAGGCAGCTTGGTACAACAAGACCATTCCAAAGGATTGGGAGATTGCCATCATAACACCAATTTTCAAAAAGGATGACAATCGACAATGTGGAAACCATAGAGGCATATCCCTTCTCGGTGTCCCTGGTAAAATCTAGAATCCTAGAGCAGAGATTCCGACGTCTAGCTGAGCCACAATTGGATGAGGTTCAGTGCGGATTCCGAGCAAACCGAAGTACTCAATACCTAATCTTCACACTCAGACAGCTGAGTGAAAAGGCCCTAGAGCAGTGTTTCTCAACGGGGGCGGTACCACCCCCTGGGGGCGTTTTCAAGATTTCCAGGGGCGTTCTGGCAGGTCGCAACGATTGGGGGTCGCTACTTCCATTCAGGGGGCGTTGGGGACATTTTTACATGAATCAATATGAAACAATTACAAAAGATATTCCCCTTCGCATAGCTTGTAACACGATAGTTTTTATTTGCCCTGCGTCCCATGGAGTGTTTCAAGGATTCTAAACGCACATTTTTAGTACCTGGGATGTTACCATTGTCAGGAGACAGTAGGCGGAGATTTATGTCCCTTCAACACTCGAAACAATTGTTAGTCTCTCGACACACCCAAGCTAACCTTCTCTCTTCACTCTCGGCACCTATTTTCTTCTAGAATTACATTCCCGTCAAACATTGATTAGCCCGTGAACACATCACAACCCCTTCCCTACTCTGTCCGTAAATGCCTTCACGCAACAGGGACGTTGTTTTAATGCATCTTTGGATGTTTCGAGTGTAGAGAATTAAACTCAGTCAGTTTTGAGGCTTGACGAGGTGTAGATGTATGTGCAGTGATATTATACTAACATTTTCAATATGTCAGCAATAAAGAGAAAGTGTCGACAATATTCAGTTGAATATCTGAAATTCGGTTTTGTACCTTCAGCCGTAAATGAACAATTACCAATGTGTTTGCTGTGCCAGCAAGTGTTTTCTGACGAAGCAATGAAACCGTCACGGCTTAACGAGCATTTTACAAAGAAACACTCAGATAAAGTTGGCAAAGATATTTCTTACTTCCAGGATTTAAAACAAAAGTTTGAAAGCCGCAACACTGTCATTAATATGTTTAAAAAAATGTATAATCACAATGATAAAGGTCTCATTGTATCTTACAAAATTGCACACATGATTGCGAAATAAACCTCACAACATTGGAGAATCTTTAATTTTACCAGCTGTACGGGAGGTAATTAGCACAATGATGGAAAGAAATCCAAGTGACATCATTTCTTCTATTCCATCGAGCAATGATACTGTTTCAAGAAGAATAGATGAGATGGCAAGCGATGTAGAAAATCAGCTGTGTACTGATTTGCAGTCTACTGAATTTTCACTACAGTTGGATGAAAGCGTCGTGCGTGATAACGAAGCTTTGCTGCTCGCATATGTGAGATACATAAAGAATGAAAATATCATAGAGGATATGTTATTTGCAAAACTACTGACAGCAGATACAAAGGGGTTATGAATCTTTGAAACCCTTGAAACATTTTTCTTGGAGAAAAAAAATTCCTTTTTCCAATGTCATCTCATGTGCGACAGACGGAGCACCAGCTATGGTTGGTCTTCATCGTAGGTTTCTGGCCTACTTAAAAAAAAACCAGGTGTTTTAACAATTCATTGTGTTATTCATCGACAACATTTAGTCGCCAAGCATCTTAGTGACAGACTCCACAAATCAATGAACTGTGTTATCAGTGTTATTAACAAAATTAAGGCGCATTCGTTGAACGATAGATTATTTCGTAAACTTTGTTGTGATAATGGTGAAGAGTTTGAACGTCTTCTCCTACACACGGAAGTACGATGGTTGTCCAAAGGTAACTGTTTAAAAAGATTATGGGCATTATTTGATACTGTTGTAGAGTTTTTGGATTCAATCAAAGAAGAATTTAACATCGAAAGAGAAGTATTGCGAAACGATGTGGCCTATCTTTCAGATATATTTGAAAAGTTAAATGAGGTTCTTCTTAAGCTACAAGGAAATGAGATCAGTCTGATTAAAGTGAAAGGAATTATCATGGGGTTCATCAACAAATTGACATTATATAAAAATAATCTTAGTCGCCGAGAACTTTCTCATTTTCCATGTTTACTGCAGTTAGGTGGGAACAGGCTTAAAGATTCAGATTTAGAGGTTTATTGCACTCATTTGGACGCTATTAAAAATGATATGAGCATAAGATTTAAAGTCTTGCAAGAACTAATAATACCGGATTGGGTGATTAATCCATTTGAATCAGACGTGGAAATAGTTAGTCAACATTTACAAGAAGAATTAATTGAGCTACAAAATGACTTCGAGGCAAAAGCACGATTCAGTCACACACATTACGAAAAATTTTGGATCCAGCAGAGGCTTGCGTATCCCGTTCTTTGGCGTGAAACTAAATTGCTAATTACAGCATTTCCAACGTCGTATTTGGTGGAGAAGGGGTTCAATGCAGTAGTGTTGCTACTACAAAAGCAACGAAACCGACTGCAGATTTGTAACAGAGGAGATTTGAGACTTCTTTTAACAAACTTAGAACCAAATATTTCAAAACTGGCTGAGTCACACCAAGCGCAAGGATCTCATTAAGCTTCATTGGTAAGTAAATTTTTATATAATTATATCATTATTATCAACTAATAATGTTTCCAATTTTTTCATATTTAAAGTGGTTGCATAAAGAGAGGCTTATATATTCATATCTGAAGAAATATATGCAGTCATTTAGGCGCTATTAAAATTATATGATTATGAATATGATAGTTATAGAGTTGTAAGAACAAATTTTATATCATTTGCTCTGCCAATTTGTAATTCAAGGATAATGAACTTGTGGTGTATATAATTCCGTACTTAAACTCATATTTAATATAACTATGCTTTTAAAAATGTGCTTTCTCTTTTTCTTTATATTATAAGAAAAGATAACTCATTAACTGCATTGCTTTTTTAAAAGTATGGTGGAATATATGTATATATGTGTGTGCGTGCGTGCGTGTGTGTGCGCGCGCGCACGATAAAGAGCAAGGGGGTGTTAAAAGGGTGGGGGCGTTTTGAATTATTAGTTGTCAAAAGGGGGCGTTGCTATTATCAGGGTTGAGAAACACTGCCCTAGAGTATAAGAGTGAGATCCATCTTTGTTTCAGAGATCTGGAAAAGGCGTTTGACAGGTTTCCCTGGAGCAAACTTTGGGACTGTTTGGCAATGAAGAATATTACAGCACCTCTGATTCATGCTATACAGAGCTTCTACAAGTCTTGCAGAAATTATGTGAGGACAGCAAACCATAAGTCAGAAGAGTTCAGGACCACCACTGGTGTTAGACAAGGTGATATCCTGTCACCTTATTTTTTCATACTCCTCGTGGACGATGTCATCAAGGCATGTAAGGAGAGAACAAGAAAGTATTCAGTGGGGTACTGTGTCGTAGATTTTGGATAGGTGATTAAGATAGATTCTGGTCCCGTCTGAATAGAACTGTAAACGGTGGTAACTCAGTGAGAGATAAGGTAAAGAAATAGATTTCACGAGTTAAATGGTGAAAAGGTAGAGTTTGTCCCTGGATTGAGAAGATACTCTAGTCCAGCCTATCTTACGACTGAAATTTGTTTATCAGACAGTTTACCTTTCGGTATATATTAACATATATACTTTTAACCACTCACATACACTCACACAGATAAGTGACGACAACTTGACGCACAAACGTGAAACTATATTAATGGAATAGGGATATTGGGCCGAGCTGACCAACACAGGTAATTAAGTTTTATGTTAAGTTTATTTATCATAAAGAAAAACTTCACAACATCTAGTATCAAATATCAAATATAAAATCATAGGTTACAGAATTAATAAAGAAATAGACACATAAGTGCAATCCCCTCTGTTGAGACAAGATCCCACAAAAAGAAGTTAATTAACCCCCAAAAGATTAGCACTATAGTATAGAATTTGACTACACTGTAAAGAACAGAGTTCCTAATTAATCTATTCTGAAATTAACAGTATTAGCAAACAAAAGAAAGGCAAAACAAAGTGAGTATCATGACTATACAATAGAAGAATTATTCACTCCTTCTTTCTCTCGCTTCAAACAGACAGTGGCCACGTTCATTCGTTCTTACATAACTGCAGATTAACAACATCTGGAACATATCTCCATGCTACAAACAGCAAATCCAGTGTTGGTTGTTTTTGCAAAGTAAGCCCCAGCTCCTCCAAGTTTGATTAATCCGGTTATTTGGGGAACGCTTACTTCGTTACTGTTAATCGAATCTGTTTATTTCACATCAATTAGTCCAGGTAGGAAAGTAATTATGACTTCTAATGTTCACGGTATCATTAGCTTGTTATTCCAATACTTAAAGAAAACTTCAGGTTTGTAAATCTCTCGGAAAAAAAATCATCGTCACACCACAGTGATCGGTAGTTGGGAAATGTTAATTGTTGACAATTTCGCCACAGCGGTCTGAATGTATATGAAAATGGAAAAAGAAATCTGGATAGCTATAGGTCCAGTTACAATTATTCTTATAGTCTTTTGTTGGTACTCTCTCTCTCTCTCTCTTTCTAAGTAAAACAAGAGGGCCGAACAGGTCAACCTCGAAGACCCGCTATTTGCATAAGAATGTTTGTTTTGCGTCTATTGGACTTAGACTTAGACCCGTTTTCTCAGATTTAGGCCGCTGGTTGTTTTGGGTTGTGATCCGTACGCAACACAGAAATTCACTATCTCCAAACGAAATAACTAAGTAATTCCACTAGTACAATGGTCTAGAATTCGAAGCTAGATGTTCCGAACTTTCTGAGGCTACTCGATAAATGATTTTAAAAGCTGGGGTATATATATAAAATAGGTAGAAATTCGCTAGTCAGTGCTAGATATAGCGCCTTCGCCCACATTTTGGGGAATTCTGCAGTCGATTCATGAATCAAAGTTTTATTTCACGCTTATGCCGACCGCAGACTCTTCGCTAGCGAACGGACTTGCTTTTGACCAGGCGTCTCTCACTGTAGCTAATTAAGTTCCGAACAAACGGATTTGGGGGGGTTTAACTGTGATTATCTCCCCTTTCCTCAGATTAATTCCCCCTGACTAATGTAACTACAAAAAGTACGACTTTTGATTTATCGCCCTTGATTTTACCATTATACGACTCATTCTCCGATCTGTCACTATTCAGCGATTGACCAATCGTTCGCGTGATAATACAGTTAACGGCTCAGGACTAGCTAATAGGTCTGTTTGTAAACATTCCTAGTGTCTGTAAGACATAGAGAGAAAGAAAATAGGCGTGGCTAAAATATGAGTTCGACAGATATCGAAGCGCATGCCTTCTGCGTTAACGAAACGTGAATATTAATAAGCAAGCAAAGGTGGAAAACACGTGGAAGCAAAAACGTGTGGATTCATGTAATATATTTACATAACTCTGTCACAGTACGTCCCGGCTTGAAGATATGAAACCATTCATGTCTACTTTATGGAAATAGAGTTACCTGTATCCGTAGCTTCCGGGTGACTGTTTTCTTCACTCTCATCTTCCTCTTCTTTCGTGGTCCAATTCCGACTCATAAAGTCTGCCCGTACGTTTTCTTTTCCTGGAATGTATTCCGTGTGCGTTCGAAAGAGTGTCGCTGAGTTTGACATCCTTGAAAGATTCCGTGTGTTTGCAGTGGAAATTCCCTGCAACTATCGTCATTTTCGGTAGCAATTGCGACCGCTAGGAGATGTTCGGAGGACGGCACCGTTCTTTCCAAGTATTTCTTTAACAGATTTACACGGTAGACCTTCTCCTTTCCTTTAATAGAGATCTGGTAGTTAGCTCTTGAGACCTTTTTAAGGACGGTAAACGGCCCTTACCATCCGATACGTAGTTTGTTGTTCCCGGTTGGGAGTAGCAACAAAACTTTCTCTCCTGGTTGCAATTCTCTTTCTTTCGCGGCTTTATGGTATCGTTTAGCGTGATTCGCGCGTGCTCGCTTAAGGTTGGTCGTTGCTAGATCCCATCCTAGTTGTAACCTTTCCTTTAATTCCGATACATATTTACTGGCTGAGACAACTGTCTCATCAGCCTTCTGGTCTGTCAGGGACCGAAGTAAGGCTTTTAGCGGGCCCTTAATAGGTCTGCCGAATAAAAGAGTAGCTGGGGGAATCATGTAGAGGCATGTGGGACTTCCCTGTAGGCGAATAAGGCTTCAGAAACGAAAAGGTCCAATCTTCAGGTTTCTCTTGTCCCAGCTTACGTAACATCATGGTGAGGCTGCCGCTGAAGTGTTCCACGAGATCATTTCCGGCCGAATTATAAGGGGCTGTTGTGGATGTATTTGGCCTTCAAGATCTTAAAGATCTTCTCCATTAAAAGGCTACGGAATTGGGATCTGTTATCCATTAAAACTTGTTGAGGGAATCCCAACCGTGTAAATATCTGCACCAGGGCTTCTGCGACATGCTTGGAATCCGTGCATGTTAGCGGTATAGCTTCTGCCCACAAAGTGCATGTGTCGACTAAGGTCAGGACAAACCTGTGCCTTCTTTTAGTCCTTTCTAAGGGTCCTAAAATGTCGATTACAACCCGTTCAAATGGTGTCCCCACTACTGGCATTTCACTCATGGGAACTGGGGGTGTCCAATGCTTGGGTGCCACCCGTTGGCACTTGGCGCAGTATTTCATGTACCTGATAATATCAGAGTTCATTCCTGGCCACCAATATTGAGTCGATATTCGCTGATTAGTGGCGTTCTGTCCCATATGTCCGCTAAAGGGAAGAGAATGCCCCATTTCTAAGATTTGGTCTCTGTACTGCGTCGGTACTAGGAGCTGATTATGCCCTTGTTCAGGGTTGCCCGTTCTACGATACAATACTCCATCCTTAGAAAAGATGTCTCCGTTGTGTCTGGGGTCCTTGGCCATGGGCAGTTTTCTAAAGCAGGGCTCCAAGGTAGGGTCCTTTTGTTGCGCCTCTTTTAGTTCCTTAGGTAACAAATGTGGCGCAGGCTCTCGTTCCTTCCACGTTTGCCCTCTTGTGGTTACTGCTGCCACAATTGGCTCTTTCGGTCTCCCAATAAACACATATCTACAGCCAAGTATGACTGGGTAGATCGGGTCATCCATAATAGCCGCTTTGATCACACCTCTGACAAAATCAGAGTGTATTTCCATCAATGCGATGGGAAGCGTCATGGGTGCATCTTCTTTGAAAACTCCACAAAGTTTGACGGTTTCTTCTGTTTCTTGACCGGGTTTGACCAAGTGTCTTGCTACAATGCAATCAAAGGACAACCCTGTATCAAACACACAATATGCTGAAGTCCCGTTCAAAATAAAAGTTCCTCGCGTTGACGGCCTCTCCCCCTCAGGTTGAGAATCACTGACACTAATTCTTCCTTGCGAGGCTGTTTGCAGGCATCCGATGCGACTCGGCCCGGCGTGCTTGCTCTGATCAGATGTCCCATGCGCAGGGGTTTTCCCTTTGTCACCCTGTCCTTTCTGGCCGCGCTGCCATGTAGACCGGTTGGGTTGATCATAATTTTTGTTGTTGGTGGGGTACTTGTTTTTATAATATTTAGATTTTTCTGGAGGGGAATTCTGGGGTACAGTTTCTCTGGGGTTACGGTGGTGATAAGAATGGGAAGACTGTTCTAGATTATTTTTCCGAAAAGGTTTCTCTGTCTGTTTGCGTTTTGCTCCTGGCAATTCGGCCAGCGCATTGTTATATCGCTCCGCCTTGCTCAAAATGTCTTCTAGCTTTTCTGCTCCTCGTTCAGTCAGAAATCTACGGGTGTTCTTTATTTGTTCGGTTACAACGAACTCCTCAAGTCCTTCATAGGTAGAGGTAAGCTGTGAAAGCTGCTGGCACTTTGTCAAGTATCCCTTCAGGAGCAGAGAACTGGTGAAAAGTTTCAGTGTTCTCTTTTCTGCTGTTGCCGAACAGTTGCAAAAATTTTCGAGCGTTCATTTCGAAACGTTCAAGTAAAGCCTTCTTCAACATGTCGTAATCGACTTGGTGGTTGCTTTCCAGTTTTGCGAACGCATCATACGCAGAGCCTTTTAAAGCCTGTGAAAGCTTAAAATACCAACGCGACCTTTCTAACCCGTACAGATTTGCTATTCTCTCAAATTTTTCTAGATAGTCAATTTTCTCATTGGGGCTTGGGAAGGGTTTTAGGGCAAAAGACATAGCTGTGTGTTGGGGAGATTGAGTGCTGGCTTGATCAGTTAAAGATGCATGGGGAGAAGACGGCTCTCCACTGCTGGAAGTAGAGGCAGCCCCACGGATTTGGACCTCTAGCGCCTTAAGAGCAAATTCATGCTGTCTCTCCTTCTCTCTTTTCTCATGCTGTCTCTCCTCTCTTTCCTCATGCTGTCTCTCCTTCTCTCTTTCCTCATGCTGTCTCTCCTTCTATCTTTCGTTTGCCCTGCGAGCTTCTATTTCTGCCTGAATTTTATTCTGCTCCAGTTGACGCTCTTCCGCTTCTTTCTTCTTCTCCGCATCATATCTGTCAAGTTCTTCGCTGACAAACGCTTTCGCTTCTTCTCCCTGTAATCCCTCTTCCCTTGCTTCCTCTCTTAGCATTTGTCTAAGTTTTGCACGCTCAGCCATTGTAAATAGCTAAATATGACTTACCGGAGAAAGAAGTAAGAAAAAGGATACACTGGTTCCCTACCAATTACGAGAAAAGTACAGAAAAAAATATACTGTTATTTAACTGAGATATCTCCTCCTGTTATCAGCTCTCTAATCTATCGGTTATTATCTGGCAGTTAAGGCTCCTAATACAGACGACTAAGCCAAATAAATGGTAGATCAGGCTAATAACTGAAAAAAAGCTACAATGATCTACAGTGGAAACCAAAAAAAATTATATTTCAAAAATTTTAAGGAGAAAAAAAAATTCCCTTAATTTAAGTCCCTCTACAAGTCCACACCTGAAGTCAGTTAGGGTAAGGGAGGCTATTAACTTTACATGTTTGTCAGAATGCACTCCTTAGCTTAGCTCAAACACCGATGCTTCAAAAAAAAAAAACCCCGGTGATTGCTAAACAATCACGCTACCAGCGTCAATGTATTACAAAATCATTACATAACATCTCTCCGATAAAGATCACCCTTTAACTCTAATTGTATACACTCTACAATGCTGTGGAAAAAAACAATTGATATATATGTGTGCTCAGCAAGCCAATAACATAACGTTTAGTTTAGGGGATAATTATAACACAGCCCTACCCAAAAAACAGTTTGTGGTGCCAAACATTTTACTGTTGATTATACATAAATGAGGCCTGCTCAATCCAAATATCACATTTACTTGTCTGTAGCAGCTCTAGTTTTTGAGATACAGACATTTTTGTATTTCATTAATACAGGGTGACCCAAAAAAAAAACGGGCCCGCGCGCGCACTTTTTGTTTAAAAAAAACTATTACTGTCTAGTCCTTTACAAAAGAAAACTGCTTGTTTACTCTCAGTTTCAGTTTTCCAAGAATCTTCCCAGAATTGCCTTTTTTAGATTTTAAGCCACTGCATGCATGTTAGTATGCTACTTATTTTATTACACTTCTAACAGAGAATGGCATCATCTTCAAGAACAGCATGTTTTCTTTCACCGCATTTATTTTGTTATATTTGTGGAGAGTACACTTTCAAAGAAGAACATAGGAAGCATATTACTGTTTTTGTGAAAAAGGCATACTTTGCTTACTTTAAAGTAAAACTAGGTGACCAGGACAAGTCTTGGGCTCCTCGTATTGTTTGCAAAACATGTGTTGAACACCTGCGACAGTGGACTTGTGGGAAAAGAAAATGTTTAAAATTTGTAATTCCAATGGTTTGGAGAGAGCCCAAGAACCACTATGATGACTGTTATTTCTGTGTTGTGAATATTAAGGGAATTAATGGAAAAAAATCACAAAAAGTGGAAATATCCAGATTTAGATTCTGCTATGCGACCTGTTCCACACGGAGATGACATACCAATTCCAACTTTCAGTCAGATTTCGGATTCCCTGCTAGAAGATGAGACAGCAGTGGCATGTGGAACGACACGTGACAGTGATAGTGATTTCGAAGATGATTTTTCAGATGCTCAACGCTTCGACCAGCTTGAACTAAATGATCTAATCCGAGATCTATATCTCTCCAAGGGATCTTCAGAACTTTTGGCTTCAAGATTGAAAGAAAAAAAATACAAAATTAGGTATAGGTGGTAGAAAGAAATCCTGTTCTTCCCAATTATTCTTCTTTTTACTAAGCAAATGAAAAGGATGGGGTTTTATACAAAGTTAACAAATTATCAACTATCCCACTTAAAGGAACAATGTAGGGTATACAGAAAAGATATATATTACCAGGTAAGCAAGTTAAAAAAATGGTTACACAAAAGATTTAATTTCCTGTCATTCATACACGCGCGTGAGGATCCACACTCATATACACACACACACACTTACCGATTGCAGCATCAGACAATCCATAGAATTATATAAACAACAATTACTCTTGACACTTGAAAATGTCTAGTACTTCGATGTCCCGCCCCAGATGTAGCGAGGTTTTGCTGATAGCGAATATTCCCACTAATCGCCGGACTTGAAGACTCAGGGTTATTATGTTTTATTATATGAAAAGGAGTCTATGGGATGGCATTGACACAATTCAATACAGGGGTGAAAATGAGGTCTCTTTAATTTCGCTGCTGGAGGTAAAATTCCTTCAAGGCGTGATGATAGCAACTGATGGTATGGTTTAAATCCAGTGAGGAAAAATTAGGCTCAGTCACAGTCAGGTAAATAGGTATTCTCTCACAGTAGAGCCGTAAATAAGTTATCGCTACTGGCACTGTTCATCTTCCAGTTTATATTACAGATTGTAATTAAATTTGATGAGTTATTTAAAAAAAAAGTTCTTGGGGGTGCTTTCTTTCATGTAATTGATAGCTAGGTCGCATCGGACCGCCACAAGAATTATATTTAAAATGTTCCATCAATATATCTGGAAGTTAAGAACCGAGTCTGAAAAGGACTCTGTATGATTTCTCTATTGCTTTCTTTATGCTGGGATCGCACAGGTTACGATCACTCTGTATGAAAGAAAAAAAAGACATGTAATATACCGAAAAACAAATAACCTGTCTAAAGCGCGATGAATTTCCCGTTAAGACTATTTTATATACGCTCGCTTATTTAATTATGTATTTAATAAACCACTGCGCGAGTTTTAGTGGTTAAACCCACATCTATAAATATAGGACTTAACTAAATTTATTAATTATAAGTTCCTTCGCGACTTTAAAAGTTAATTTAAGCATTTAACATCTATTATCTTTTGGAAATAATATAGCAGGTATATCATTACATTTACAACTGGAAGTATTGAGATGGTTTAATTTAATAGATTTAAATTAACACAAAATCCAGTGAAATAGAATGAATGAACTAGACCACTGATCACTTTACACAATATATATATATTACCGCTTTGCACAAAATAGAATTCACTGCAAATATGTATAAAATCCATTGGATAATCTAGCAAGATTTCAAATATAGCTAGTGCTTCTGTTAAGTTCTGGCCAGCGAGTGATAAAGTGTATTTCTACGAGGTCTGTGTTAAACTCTGTGTAGTTGTTAACTCATACTGGCTACTAGTTGTTGAATCACGCTTTATTTGTTAAATGACGTGAATGTCCACCAGTTGATAAATGTAGATGTTGGGACTGGTGTAGTAAAGTGTAACGATTGTCAACTCATTAAACCCAGCACAGTTTTGGTCATACAGGTCATCTTGTCCTGGAACGTGATGAGGCTCCGACAAGAATGTGAGTGTAGACAATGAGTGTGTATATGAATGTCAGAACGCGAATGGTAGAATGATTCGATAGAGTTGACAAGTTGGTAGTACATCACTCATACTCACACTGTTCGAATTCAAGAAGTACTGGAACTACGGTGGTATTTTTATAACATTTAATGGGACGCACACTTGGACAGTACGTGTATGGTTACAGGAACAAATGTCGACATAGACAGCATAATGTTGATCACAGGACTATCATCTTAAGTTAGCATTCATGCTTGGCAAATATCATAATGGAGCATTCGTAAATAAGCATTCAGAGTTCCATCATGTAAATCATCTGGCTTTACTGACTGGGCACGTCAGACCATAACCAATATATAGGAAGGCTCCTAGACTTAACCTCGTCTAGCGAATATCCCTTCACGTAAAGTTCAATATATATATTTTCCATAAAGATATAGGAATCCCAGACATGGTTTCTCACATGTAGCAGTGATCTCTTGGTTCATCGAGCGATAGTACAGGCATCCCTTTTTCTCACTCGATAAATACAAAGTATATGAATTTCAACATGGCTGTGCTTCTCTCGTGAGCTTCACTCACTATTGGATACAGACCAAAATTGGTCATTCGTTAAATGTCCTCATTTCTTCATAGCTTCTCTCATAGAGGTAATTGAATAATATCATACAATCTAGTGCTGATACATAGGAATGTCATCTTCCTTTGAATAAATATTCTTTTCAAAAGTACCACTGTGCATCTGCTTATCGACAACGATGGCGAAGCCCAAGTTCATAATAAATTGTGGTTTTACCTTTCTATGCGAAATATAACTTTGCCATTCCTTGGCAAAAGAGAATAAACACTGGGGTAAAGTACATACAACATGTCTAAATGACTATCACTTTTCCCCATCTACTTATAGATCACTTTTTCGGCGATAAGCCGGCTACAACAAAATTCGACATCCCGACAGGATGACAGCCATGAATCACACCCCCTGCTAGCGATACTTCCGCTGCATAGCCTTTGACCTTTTCTAGCGACAACCACATAGTTCGACTTAGAAATGTAAAGATATCCATATATAAGACAGACTCGTCCTACTCATACAAACACTACGTATAAATTCAGGCCATAGATATACTGAAGCAAGAACAATCTATTCCTACCCAGCCAAAGAATAAATCGCAGTAGGCCTAGAATCGTCCGCGGAGTCCGATCGAAGATGACGGAACTACTTTCAAGGGAAGTAACTCAAAAATGACTTCTCCTTAAGCACTTAAAAAGGAAATACTTTGTTTACAAAATATTTGCGAACATAATAAGTATATAAATGTATTATATTGCAAGATAGTAAAAATTGCCCTTTACAGTCTTACCACACCTCCCGGGAAAAAAAAAAAAATTTTTTTTTTTTTTAAATACATCTAGGAGCAACGTAGAATAGGCTCACAACGCAAGAATACTGCGCAGATGAAAATATCAGGAATAACTATAATTCCTAATATGACCGGTGAGAATATATCTCAAAATCTGAGAGAAATTGTTTCTCTACGAATAAATGTTTCCAGGAAGGTGTGATGTACGTATAATACAATTCTGGTAATTATACAATGCATACCAAAAATTCACACTATAATCTTAAATTTATGATTTATGAAGAAACAATCATCAAAGAACAGCGGTGAATAAACATCAATAAACCGCTAAGTAGCGATACCATCATTCTATTATTAAATTACAAATGTGTATCTTAGTAAAGAAACAAAAAATAACTGTTGTAAAGTTATACATATTAAAAAAAAAAAATCCAATATTTAACAGTTAAGTGGCATCATGTGGGCATCTGGACAGAATGTCCGCCATCACATTTTCTGAACCACGGATAGCTCGTACCGAGAAATGAAAAGGTTGAAGAGCGATTGCGTATCGAGTTGATCTCGAGCTCTTCAAGTTCTTACTTTGGATAGCCGTAAGAGCTTTTTGGTCAGTTTCCACCACGAAATGCGCGCCCAGAAGGAATCTTTGGAGTTTGAGAATTGACCAAACCATTGCCAATAATTCACGGTCTAAAACCGAGTAATTCCTTTCTGCGCATTAAGTTTTCTGGATATATACATTACAGGATGCAGAGTTCCAGAGTACTCTTGCATTAGTGCCGCTCCAATCCCAGTGGATGAAGCGTCACTACGAAGAACAAATGTCTTATCTGTTGTAGGTAACACTAAAATAGGTGGTGATGAAAACATAGTTTTGATCTTCTCTAGTGAAGATTGGCATTCATGAGACCAGTGAACCATGTTAGGCGACCCTTTCTTTAATAGTGTAGAGAGAGGTGCCATGATAGAGGACAGATTCGGAATGAAACGTCCATAAAATTGTATGAGACCTAAAAGACTTCGCACTTGCTTTTTAGTCCTAGGGATAGAGATGTTAAGTATCTTAGTGATATTATGGTCTTCTGTCTTCAAGAAACCGTGACCTACTCGATGGCCTAAGAAAGCAATTTCGCTAAAGCCAATACAAGCTTTAGATGGGTTTGCTGTCAGGTTATACTCACGCAGAGTTGATAATAATTCAACTAACCCTGAATAGTGATCTTCCCAAGTATCGCTGAAAAGACAGATGTCGTCTAGATAAGCAATGACATCTGACCGATACGATAGGATTCGACGCATCATGCGTACAAATGTAGCTGGTGCGTTCATAAGGCCGAAAGGCATAAAATTCCATTGGAAAAGGCCTCTGGGAGTAGAGAAAGCGGTAAGAGGTTTGGCGCGTTCGGATAATGGAACTTGCCAATATCCTTTAGACAAATCAAGTTTAGTGAAAAAATGCGATTTAGAAAGACGAGTAAGTAGTTCTTCCAGTAAAGGCATAGGTTCAGCATCGAACTTCGTAACTTGATTCAATTTGCGATAGTCAACGCAAAGACGTATGTTATTGTCTTTTTTTCGAACAATAACCATCGGCGAAGAATATGCAGAAGTGGATGGTTCGATTATTTGTAAATCTATCATTTCATCCAACTCCTTTTCAACCTGTGTTTGGAAATGTATAGGGATAGGATAAGGTCTAACCCTAATTGGAGTATGTTCAGTTAGAACAATGTCATGCTCAATGACATGAGTTTGTCCAGGGATGTCAGTGAGGACATCCTGAAATGTTTGTAACATAGACGAAACTTGTCGCTGTTCTCCTAGAGACAAATCAGGAGAAACAGTAACGTCTTTCCATGATTCACTAGAATGAAGTGGGATCATTGGAAGCGGAAGATTAACATCCGAAAAACTTGTTTCCTCATCCTGTATTACAGACAGTGATGAGTAATGACCATGTTTGACATGAGAATCGTCCGTTGCCTGGAAAATAGGCTGTAGATAGTCAGGACGTTCATGGAACTCCGTAAGCATATTGATGTGGAAGGTTTTATGCTTCCCGTTAATATCGACGATGTAGTCAACATCTGAAATTTTCGATATTATATCGTACGGACCTTTCCAACTAATAAGGAGTCTATTTTCACGACAAGGTAGCAAAACAAATGCTTTGTCACCAGGACAAAGTTGTCGTAAAGTTCTCTTCTTATTAGCAAATTGTCTTGCCTTCTGCTTAGCAAATTCAGAAGAGGACGTTGCCAATTTGCATGCTTCGATAATCTTTTGTCTCAGCGCGATGACATACTCGTAAGAAGATTTTGTGTCATCGTCAATATTGTCAGCTGTTATAAGATCATGCAGCAAAGACATTGGGCCGCGCGGTCGCGCGCCAAAGACAAGTTCAAAGGGAGAAAACCCTGTATGTTCATTGGGGACCTCTCTGTACGCGAAGAGGGCCGCGGGTAAAACCCTATCCCAATCTTGAGGATGATCCTCAGTTATCTTCCCTAATAAGTTCTTAAGTGTTCTATTTAGTCGCTCGACCATCCCATTGGACATAGGATGATAGATGCTACTCAAAGATCTCTCTATCTGTAGAGTAGACATTACTTGAGACATGGTATCCGATATCAGTTGGGTGCCATGATCTGATAATATTTCTCCGGGGAATCCCAGCCGAGAAAATATAAGCCAAAGAGCATCTGCAATGTCAGCGGTAGTAATGCTCTTTAGAGGGATAGCCTCTGGCCAACGTGTGCACATGTCTACACACGTTAAGATAAACTGATGTCCTCTAGCAGATTTGATCTTGAATGGACCAATGATGTCTATCGCCATTTTCTGGAATGGACGAATAGGAATATCTGCAGCCTGAATAGGCGCAGCATGACGAGGACCTTTGGATTTGACTTCTTGACATACTTTACAGGATCGACAATAGATCCGTATGTCCTTGTTCACAAAAGGCCAAAAGAAAGCCGCAAGAACTCTTGACTTTGTACGGGAAAAACCCATGTGACCAGCACACTGAGAGTCGTGTGCATGTTGTAAGATCTTAACTCTCAAATTCTTGGGTACAAGAATCTGAGAATGACTTGACTTAGTGGAGTCTTGCACCATACGTACAAGTACGCCATTCTTCATTGTAATCCAAGATTTACAATTTGAATCTTTATTCGGATCACCTTTCGTTACAAGAGTGAAGAATTTCTTAAGAGTCGGATCTTCTTCTTGTTGTTTTTATAAACGAGTCACGAGAAATTACCAAGGGATCATCTTGGTTATGCACTTCATTATCTTCAACAGATGAAGTTTCAGGCATATTGAGAGCTTGAGCTCTAGTGACTACCGCATTAGCAGATTGCATATTTTGATTTTCCCAAACGGAAATTTGCTCCGGAGTGCATTCTTTGACTCCGTGAATGCGACCGATGATAAGATCAGCGATCGGATTCGGCAAAAGACATGCGTGTACATCTCCTGTGAAGAAAGGAGTAGCAATCCTAATGATAGCGGTAGAGTATTTCTCTATGGTGCCGCCAAATGTTACGCATTTGACTACTTTGCCTGTAGAATGAGAAGGATCTATGAGTGACTGCCTAACCCCAATAGTTGTGCATCCAGAATCAAAAAGTACTGAGACTGGATTGTCATTTACTAAACCTTTGTGTAAGACAAGAGAACCTCTCCCATCATGCGCGATTGACGCAGGAAGAGCGGGAAGAGGATGGCCACAGCTTAAAGTAGACACTGTGGTTGGCTCAAATAATGTTTTGCATTGGGGGCACTGAGATGCTCTCCCAAAATCAAAAGCGGCACATGCCATATTATTAGAGTCATCATTATCTTTATTTTGTTTATAGGCTTCGTGGGACTCTTGCTGTGCAGAGTTCGCCTGGTAATGAGCTTTATGTTTTTTGAATTGTGCTCTACCTCTGTTATTATTGCCTCTGTACTTATCATTGTTTCCATCATTATAACCCCTACTCGGGTTTGAATCATAGCTCCTTTGGTTACTATCATCATATTCATTATAATGAGTATCTCGGTAATTATGATCCTGTTGTCTCCATGAAGGAAAACTTGGATAGTTTCTAGAATGACTTCCTTTGCGAAAGTTCCTGTAATTATGACCACCCCTGAATCGAGGGCTGTCAGCTCTTCTCCAGGTATTCGAAGAAGAACCCTGAAATGATTGGTTACCTTGGTTCTGATAACTGTAATAGTTACCTTTTTTATTAAACCTATTTTGAGGTCCTTGGAATTTGTGAGAGTGATTAGGGTTGTATGGTGTTGCAGAAGCAACTGGCATACCTTCTTTAACCTTACTGTTGCTAATAGCTACGTCCGGATGTGCAGTGACGTATTGGGTACAATACTGTTCCATTTCTTTTAGAGACTTAGGTTTACGCTCATGTAAGAATTCGAGGAAAGGTTTATTTATACTTGACATAATCTTGTCTCTGAGTATCAAGTCCATAAGGGCTTCATAAGTCTTTTCTGTTTTGGATAGCTCAATCCAACGATCAAATGTAAGACGTGTCCTTGCAATGAATTCTGAGAATTCTACACCTGCCTCAGGCACCATTGTCTTAAACAACTTCCGATAACCCTCTTCAGACAACTGATACTTCTTTAATAAGGCTGCCCTAATAACATCATAGTTATCTTTGTCAGCCTCTTCAACCAAACTTAAACTAGTCAGAGAATCACCTTTCAGATTTTCTGATAACTGGTTAGCATATTGTGATTTGTCCACATTATGGGCTCGACACGAGCGTTCAAATCTATTTAGCCAGAATGTTATGTCATCACTGGAAGGGTTGAACGCTGGTACCTTGACCTTGTAAGTAAAGGGTTTACCATTACCACCAGATGCTTGATTACCATCACTTATGTTTGTTAACTTTAACTTTTCTAACTCAAATGCTAAAAGTTCTTTTTGGTGTTCATGTTCTCTTATTGCTTTTTTCTCTTGAGCTTCAGCTTGTAATTTTCTCTCTTCTGCAGCAGCTTCATCTTTTCTTTTCTCTTTTTTCCATTTCCATCTGGAATCTTTTTTCATCAGTCTGTATCTGCAATTTCTTTTTGTTCATCCTCTCTTTGTAATTTTTTTTCCTCAGCTGCTAATTTTTTTTCTTCAATCAATGCTTTTCTTTCTTCAGCAGCAGCAGCAAGTTTTCTCTCTTCTGCAGCTAATGCTTTGTCATATTGAGCAACTGCCCATTCTTCTAATTGCTGACCAGTCTTATCAAGAGCCCTGCCTTGTGTGATAAAATAATCTAATGTAGACATCTTGTCTAATAAGATCAGTAATTTGCAAAAGTAAATAAATTCACTTTCTTAGTCTTAATCAAAGACCTTGTATGATAACTTTGTAACCTGTGGAAAAATAGTACTTAACTATCCCAATCACTGTGGGAAACAAGCCTTACAAAGGTCTTGTATAAATCCTTATATAATAACAGCTATAAGTTGCTGGTTCACTCTATAATATAAGTGCAGTGCACCAGAAATAGTGTTTTATATCATCAACTGTGTACCTTTAGTAAAAGCAATTAACTATCAGTTGATTCTTGTACATCAATTTATATGATCAACTATATTTAAAATAGTGTATGTCGATCAGGCACAAAACAAAACAGTTATACAGAAGAACATGAAAACATTTGCGGAAATGAAATAAATCAAATGGGAAAAACAATAAAAGATAAACCGCAAGAGGATAACAAATACAAATAACGCCACAGTATATAAATATAAATTGAGAATAGAACTGAAAGATAGAATAGGGTAGACCAACAAATAACAAACAAATCAAAACAAACTAAAGAACAGAGGAATATTACAAAAAACAACAATGAGTACAGTCTTCACAGCTAACACTAATAGCAACAGCTGTCGCAGCAAATTTTCAATCAAGAAAATTGCACCTATAGAAACGCACACATCAGACCCTCTATTACGTGGGATACTCTGTTGTGTGACACCGCCCAACCAAAACAACAACCCGCTGGATACAAACAAATATCACATATAAATATTTAAACATAAATACATAAATGCATAAATAGTATGGCAATATGATGTAAATAGAGTGTTGCAGAAAGAATGTGTTGGAATGAAGGCTCAGTTACACTGCCTAATAGTACAGTACTGTGGTACTTTATTAAACAAATACTTCTGGTCTAATTATTTTAAATTCAACACAGAAATAGAAGCTCCATCGTTGATGTGAATGATAACAATCAATGTAGGACTTCTCAGTTCAATAACATTTCCTTTCGCAAACACTGTCAAATATTCTCCAGTCCTGATGTGTAATGTTCTATGTTTCAACCAAGCTTGCTGTGTAACACTGTCAGTTGTATGGCAAATGTCCAACGAACCAAATGTCAACAAACGCTGACCTAGTTACTGCATACTGTCGACAGGACAGGTCACGCTGACATCACTGTAGAGTTGTACTGCTGATGTATTTGTGTGTCGTAACAGACCCCAAGGAACGTCTGGTCTCAGTAGTTTACTTCTCAATATGGTCACTGTGCAGGTTGACCCAGGAAGCTGGCACACCAGTTGTTAAACTCTGTGTAGTTGTTAACTCATACTGGCTACTAGTTGTTGAATCACGCTTTATTTGTTAAATGACATGAATGTCCACCAGTTGATAAATGTAGATGTTGGGACTGGTGTAGTAAAGTGTAACGATTGTCAACTCATTAAACCCAGCACAGTTTTGGTCATACAGGTCATCTTGTCCTGGAACGTGATGAGGCTCCGACAAGAATGTGAGTGTAGACAATGAGTGTGTATATGAATGTCAGAACGCGAATGGTAGAATGATTCGATAGAGTTGACAAGTTGGTAGTACATCACTCATACTCACACTGTTCGAATTCAAGAAGTACTGGAACTACGGTGGTCTTTTTATAACATTTAATGGGACGCACACTTGGACAGTACGTGTATGGTTACAGGAACAAATGTCGACATAGACAGCATAATGTTGATCACAGGACTATCATCTTAAGTTAGCATTCATGCTTGGCAAATATCATAATGGAGCATTCGTAAATAAGCATTCAGAGTTCCATCATGTAAATCATCTGGCTTTACTGACTGGGCACGTCAGACCATAACCAATATATAGGAAGGCTCCTAGACTTAACCTCGTCTAGCGAATATCCCTTCACGTAAAGTTCAATAGTCTGTATATATCTAGAATGAAATGAAAGATGAGTGGGACATGAGAAACTTGACAGCTATTTAGATCTCAGAAGACTTTTGGGGATCTGACCGCCAGACCAAAGAGAGAAGCCGCCCCTGGCCTCTCGTATCTTCGCTCGCTGCTTGCATCAGCTTTCCCCGTTCGCTCCCACTGCGATCGGTTCCGTGTTTAACACCGAGATGCGAAATCGTTTCAGGGACTACAACTGACTTTGATAGCATGCCGCCCGTCCTTCCTGATATCTCTTCCCCCCCCCCCCTCGTGTCTTTCTTCTGACCGCTCTGGTCCATCTTGCGAGCGGTTTAGTGTTCGCGCGGAGATGATAAATACCTGCGAGAAACTAGCTTCACTGCTCGGGGATCGTCTCAGTGTCTTTAGATCTCATGCCGCATACTAAATGAGTCCCGGTGGAATCGGTTCGCTCTGGCGAAACCAAAAAGTTACAACAAATGTTCAGGGGTTCTAATGTTATGAAAAACTAAAGTCCCTTTAATCATCCATCAAATCAGGGAAAATTCACTTGTCGAACTAGACGTACGTGACAATCGTCCCCCCCTTTTAGACATGAAACCATTTTTCATGTTTCATTTTTTTTTTGACAATGGAGGTGACCTGATTGGTGATTTTAGGATGAGTGGTATCTTCAGTTTGCTCTTCTTCCTCTGTAGACCAGTTTCTACTCAGGAAATCAGCCCCGACATTCTGTCTTCCCGGAATATATTCCACTTTGAATGAATAAACAGATAACAATAAGGCCCATCGCATGATCCTAGCGTTGAATTCCTTATTGGCACCAAGAAATGCTAACGGAGCGTGGTCTGTTTGCACTGTGAAAGATGTACCATAGAGAAACTCATGATGGCGTCTGATACCGTCAATCAGAGCGAGGCATTCTCTTTCGACTACGCTGTAGTTCCGTTCAGCTTTATTTAATTTCCGACTGCCATAGGCAACTGGAAATAGCATGTTTGGGTCACTGTCATCGGCTTGAAGCAGTGTTGACCCGATGCCCTGACCTGACGCGTCGACCCGTAATACAAAAGGTCTCTTGTGTTCGCACTTTTGATCCCACATGACCTTATCCGGACGCCCTTTCTTAGTGAGGTCAGTCAGAGGTGCTGTCAGTCCGTTGAAGTTCTGGGTGTATTTCTGATAATATGCACATAGTGATACGAAGGAACGTACGTCTTTCTTCGTTCGGGGTCTTTTTGCTGCCACTATTTTCTCCACGTTCTTCTTAATAGGCCAACTGCATCCGTGAGAAATAGTGTGCCCCAGGAAGTCTAACTGTTCAAACCCGATTAGACATTTGCTAGGTCTGGCTGTGAGACCAGTTTCCTGTAGTCTCCTGAGGAGCATAGCAACCGTAGCAATATGTTCTTCGTAGGTTTCCGATGCAATTAATATGTCATCCATGAAATTATGGATATTGGGACTTTGCAAAGGTTCTAGAAGCTTCCTCATCATCCTGGTGAACACTCCTGGTGCGTTATGCAAACCGAATGGCATCACATTAAATGTGTAATGTCCTTCACTAGTGCTGAAAGCTAACAAGGGTTTAATTTCCTCCTTGACTGGTATTTGATAGTAACTTTTACTGAGGTCAATCTTGGAGAAAATCTTTGCCTTGCTAAGCTTAGTGAACAACTCAGAAACAGTTTGGAGAGGTTCGGGCTGGAATTCCGTAATAGCGTTTAGCAGCCGGTAATCTATACACAGCCGAACTTCCTTATTGGGCTTCTGCAACATCACTACGCTCGAACTGTAAGGAGATGTAGACTCACTGATAATTCCTGCCTGACGCAGCTTGTCTATTTCCCCGCGAAGTGCATCAGCTTTAGCGTACGGTATGGGGTAAACTCTGGTTCGAACAGGGGTCTCATTTGTTAATTTCATCTCAAATTCGATGAGATTTGTTCGACCAGGTACATCCGTTAAGACTGCACTGTACTGTTTTAGAAGAGCCCTGGTTTCTGTTTGTTGTTCTGGTGAGAGATTGTCGCCGAACTTGACATCTTTAAAGGATTCTGTGGGTTGCAATGGATACTCCATGCAACCATCATCATCTTCCTCGTCTTCCGTTGCTATGGCGACAGCCAGGAGATGCTCGGAGGATGGCACCGGTCTTTCCAAATATTTCTTAAGCAGATTTATGTGGAAGACCTTCTCCTTTCCTTTGATGGAGATCTTGTAATTGGTACGTGAGATCTTTTTAAGGACGGTAAACGGCCCTTGCCATCCGATGCGGAGTTTATTGCTTCAGGTTGGAAGTAGCAACAAAATTTTCTCCCCTGGTTGTAGTTCTCTCTCTTTTGCAGCTTTGTTGTATCTTTTAGATCGTTTAGCGCGGGCTTTCTTAAGGTTGGTGGTAGCTAGATCCCATCCTAGCTTTAGCCTTTCCTTGAGCTCAGATACATACTTGCTTGCAGAGACGACTGTCTCGTCAGCCTTTTTGCCTGTCAGGGACCGAAGTAAGGCTTCTAGTGGCCCCTTAATAGGTCTGCCAAATAAAAGTGTAGCTGGCGCGAATCCCGTAGACGCTTGGGGAACTTCTCGGTAGGCGAATAAGGCAGCCGATATATATAGGTCCCAGTCTTCCGGTTTCTCCTGACCCAGCTTACGTAACATGGTGGTGAGGGTGCCGTTAAAACGTTCCACGAGCCCATTTCCGGCCGGATGGTAGGGACTTGTGTGGATATATTTGGCCCTCAAGATCTTAAAGATCTCCTCCATTAACAGGCTACGGAATTGGGATCCATTGTCCGTCAAAACTTGTTGAGGGAATCCCAACCGTGTAAAGATTTGCACGAGGGCTTCTGCGACATGCTTGGAATTTATGCATGGTAGCGGTACAGCTTCGGCCCACATTGTGCAAGTGTCGACTAAGGTCAGGATGAACCTGTTCCTTCTTTTGGTCCTTTCCAGGGGTCCAATGATGTCGACAGCAACCCGTTCAAATGGAGTACCCACTATTGGCATTTGCCCCATAGATACTGGGGGTGTCAAGTGCTTTGGTGCTACCCGTTGGCACTGGGCGCAGGATTTCACATACCTGAGAGTTCATTCCTGGCCACCAATAGTGAGTTTTTATTCACTGAATAGTGGCGTTTTGTCCCATATGTCCGCTAAAGGGAAGAGAGTGCCCCATTTCTAAGATCTGGCTTCTGTACTGCGTCGGTACTAGGAGCTGGTTATTCCCCGTGTCCGGGTTGCCCGTTCTACGATACAATACGCCGTCCTTAGAAAAGATGTCTCCGTTGTGTCTGGGGTCCTTAGCCATGGGCAGTTTTCTAAAGCAGGGCTCCAGAGTAGGGTCCTTTTGTTGCGCCTCCTTCAGTTCATTCGGCAACAAATTTGGCGCAGGCTCCCTCTCCTTCTTGGCTTGCCCTCTTGTGGTTACCGCTGCCACAATCGGCTCCTTTGGTCTCCCAATAAAGACATATCTACATCCCAGGATAACTGGGTAGATAGGATCATCCATAATGGCCTCTTTAATAACCCCTCTGACAAAGTCAGAGTGTATTTCTACCAGTGCGATAGGAAGCGTCCTGGGCGCATCACTCTTAAAAACTCCACTAAGTTTGACGGTTTCCTCTGTCTCCTGACCTGGTTTGACTAGGTGTCTAGCAACAATACAACTAAAACTTAATCCAGTGTCAAAGAGACAAGTAGTTGAGGTACCATTCAAAATTACAGTTCCTCGAGTTGAGGGTCGGTCCCCCTCAGGTTGAGAATCACTGACATTGACTCTACCTTTCGAGGCTGTATGCAAACATCCGACGCGGTTAAGCCCGGTCTGCTTGCCCTGATCAGACGTTCCTGTTGTAGGTGTCTTTCCTTTTCCTTGACCTAGGTGGCCGCGCTGCCACGTAGTCTTGGTGGGTTGATCAGAATTGTTATTTTGGGGATATCGGGTTTTGTAGAATTTCGATTTTTCCTGGGGAGGTCTCTGGTTATTGCTTTCTCGTTGGTTATAATGCTGAGAGGAATTAGAGGAATAGGATGACTGCTCTAGATTTTGTTTACGAGATGGCTCATCTGTGGGTTTACGTTTAGTGCTGGGAAGTTCGGCCATTGCATTGGTATAGCGTTCTGCCTTATTGAGTATGTCCTCAAGCCTGACTGCGCCCTGTTCAGCCAAAAATCTACCGGTTTCGTTTGAGAAAGTTGACTTTATCTGTTCCACAAGAACAACTTCAAGTAGTCCCTCATATGTAAGAGGTAGGTCCGATAATTCTATGCACTTTATCAAATAGCCCGTGAGACGTGAAGAGAACTGCGGGAAAGTTTCCGTGCTCTCTTTCCGGCTGTTTCTAAACATTTGCAGAAATTTCGGGCGGTCATCTCAAACCGTTCTAGCAAGGCCTTCTTTAGCATGCCGTAATCATGTTGGTTCGGTCCCAGCTTTGTGTATACGTCATAAGCATTAGCTTTTAGTGACGTTGAGAGCTTAAGTGCCCAGCGGGAACTTTCTAACCCATACAGATTTGCGAGCCTTTCGAATTTTTCTAGGTCTGAATCCTCTCTGACACGATTAAAGAACTGGATGCTTCTACTATTAGAGAATAGCAAGAAAGAACAAGAAGGAAAAAAAACTCAAAGCCGCTACGAGAAAAAACCGAAGTATAAAAAATTTACTTGTGTTACCTCCTGTGTTAACTTATCGCCGCTATTATTGTCACTTAAGACTCCTAACGCAAGCGACTAAGCCAATTAAATTGGTAAGTTACACTAGGAAAAAAAATCTACTGTTACTAACAGTAGAGAAAGATTTATATTAAAACAATTTAAAAGGAAAAAAAAATTTTCCCGAAAATTTTAATTCTCTAACAACAAACTCCGTCCCTGAAGTCACTTTTATGAGAAGAGACGTGTTAACAAGACTTAAAAAGTCAGAACAAGGCGTCTTTAGCTAAGCTCAACTCAAACACTTCAAAAACCTTTAGTGACTGTAAAACCAGTCACGCAACCCCAGCCAATCTTATAAAGAAAAAATTTAATTTACTCCGCCAGAGGATAATTTAGCTAACCAAATTTATGATTTATCCGTACTTTTTTTACTGCTGTGGAAAGAAAACAACCTTGTAAAAATGCTGTGTGGACGACCCCAAATACTAAAAGGCGATGGTCTAGGCGGTTGTTAATTAATGAATAATTTAAATTCCCTAAATCAACAAAAGACCAGATCACTCACACTCTAACTAGTATAGACACAGACTTAGATACATACTCCAAAATATCTTTATCCCGGCTATGC